>JAIWYR010000061.1:0-153085 GCA_022818075.1 Armillaria altimontana | reverse complement strand
CCCTAACCCTAACCCTAACCCTAACCCTAACCCTAACCCTAACCCTAACCCTAACCCTAACCCTAACCCTAACCCTAACCCTAACCCTAACCCTAACCCTAACCCTAACCCTAACCGCCGTGATCTCGTATTCACCATCTATGCTTCCGAGTTCTACGCCGCGATCCCAGGACTGCTCGTTCCTGTCAAAGCTCATCTGAAGCGCATCTGGAAAACAGGAGTCATTGAACTTCTGACCGCTGAAGCCAAACGACACGCGTCAGTTCAATACGAGTCGGACCAAGAAATGGCACGCGACCAGCGTATTCGTCGCGTCCGTTTCCGAGTCGATTCCAAGGAATAACGCGTCATTCAGTCAGACATCGGGGGAGTCGTGGCTAAATACGACAGAGAAACCAACGACACAGTGTTCGTACCCCCTTGGTACGGCGGGTAACACGAAAGCGACATTCGTGTGCTGGAAATTCGGCGGACTTGCGGAATGGCTTTGCGCGAGACTGTCTGAGTATGAGGAGGACGTCAACGAAAGAAGGGATTCGTTTTCTCTTCAGTGAGAATGTGTCTGGAGCCCGCGAGAGCGTTGAGCAGTCGTTTGATGTACAAATAGAGAGATAGTTCTTCGAATTTAGTCCAAGAGAGAAGATTACTAGAGGACCTGGGCTCCGCGGGACACGAGTCTTCAGCTGTAACATACCCGAGTGTATCGAGTCCATAAATAAATTCTTCCGGCGACATGGGAGATACAGAGACCAGACAAAGAAGGCAATTCACGAACACAGTTTCAGACATGAAGAATACACCACGTGGTATTGTCAGTTAAAGCACCGCATGCAGAAATAAGGAGCCATTGTTCAAAGGGAAGATAAAGCGAGGAATTGGCGACAGATTTCTTTGTCCTTTATCAGTGTACATGTAGAATCCCGGATAGCCCTGAGATCGCTGTGATGTGGAAGTCCGAGTAGAAAGTTCATACGCCGTCTATTATGGAGCTCCTTCTTAGTCGTCAAAGAAGTAGCCTCAGCACCGAAAAATACCACGCGGGGAGACGCAGGCTGAGCAAAGGCCGAAGAAAATTGCTGTTCTGGCACCCATTTTAGACGGAAAGCCAGCCGGTCCAAGACCAGGTGTTGTTCGGCGTCAACATTGACGTTTTCAGCGCGATGCTGGTAGCGCAGCTGGTGTGAGAATTTAGATGATGGTGGCATGGAGCAGGATGGAATTTGAAATTGAACCAATCCTTCCGTCACGTGGCGAACCGTTCCTCTTCCTAAGGACTCAGTTCGCTCCCAGCCAAGGCCACTGTTTTCAGGTTCACAATATTACCAATTCACAAATTATGTTCCTCGTAGGACTTTACAACGTTTCTAAATGCAACATGATCCAGGCGAACACTTGTGACTTGAGAATAATCGATTTCTTATTTCTTTCCCCGTGTGGTGAGTCTCGTACACCACATAGCGGCATTTACGCATGGGGATGCCACCATACAGACCGACGCAGTGGGCACAACGCTGCGAGTTTGAATCCTACGCGTCCTTGTTGACCGCTACTCAGGAAGTTCATCCATTCGATAGCGTGATGGCTCGTCCTGTTTAAATATAGGTCTCCCGACATGTATAAAAAGGTGTGTTGTTAAACCCACCCACATTCTTCCGCTCCGTCACCTTCCAGCCGCACAGCGGCGGAGCGTACATTATAGATCGGTCGTGCTGTTTTCATCAGGGTCCTTCGAATATTTTTACGCTGAGTCCCCAGGGTTATAAGGCGCTTGCCCGTCTAATATTAAATGGTACGGCTCCTTCCTCAGCCTTGTCTCCTATTACGCCGAAGAACACTGGTGGACTTGAGCTACGAAGGACGAACCAAAACGACAAACGTGGGTCGCTCATTCAGAGTTCTCCGCAAGCGCACCATATTTAGGCTGGAATGACACCGTGACGTCTCACATGATAAATAGAGCTTCTCCCCCAATCACTAAATTAGCTGTTCCATGGTACGCGTTGTCACCTTGTTGACGCTAAGCTCAATTATAGCCACGATGTTCCTTAATTACTTGGCTTTATCATCCCTGGACTTATGTTACTGCCTTCAAACCGGCAACATCATCGTATGCAGAGGAATACAAATAAACAAGATTCATGGCACTCAGACTGAATACAAGCTTACCATCTAGACACGCCCGGCACCGTCCAATTCTCCCTCGGTTTTGTGGCCCCATGATACAATCTCGGTTAGCTTTCCGAGTTCTTGGCTTGCTCGGTATCTTGTTCATTCTCCAGCTGGCACTGCGTTCCCTCGCGATAACACAATTCAATTCTACAAATCACAAATCATCCCACCATTGCGCCAGTCACCACATGCTCGGACCCACACTCATCTCCCAACCGTGTATCTCCATATGGACTTTACCGTTATCGTCGCCCCGACTATCTCATCGCGCTCTAGTAAATGAACCCCAAATGTATGGGGGGAATAATCAAATTTTAAGCTACGCATAGTGTACAGACCTGATCATACAAATAAAAAATATTCCATCCTTGCCCTAGATCCCAGCCATGTCAATGCTTTATGCAGATTCAGCAACCTTCTTCTTAATGATATCCACCACGCCCGGCTCTGCGACGGTACTCAGATCGCCCAGCTGATCACCCTCGCCTGCTACGATCTTGCGCATGATACGACGCATGATCTTGCCACTACGAGTCTTAGGTAGGTCACTAGAAGTTGATATGAATCAGCGTGAGAGAACGATGGGGTCAGTGAATGGAATACACACCTGACAATATATATCTTCTTCGGCGCCGCGAAGGGTCCAATAACCTTCCGTACCTGAAGAACAAGCTCCTTGGTGAAGGCCGTCTCGTTCGTGGGGTCGTAGGCGAATTCGGGTTTCAGGGTGACGAAAGCGTATACAGCCTGACCGGTGAGCTCATCGGCAGTACCGATAACAGCGGTTTCAGCAACACCCTTATGCATGATGAGAGCGCTCTCGATTTCGGCCGTGGAGAGACGATGACCAGACACGTTGATAACATCTATAAAAAGAATGAGCGAAGCGATAGAAAAAGGGACGGAAGGTAACATACCATCGATACGGCCCTTGATCCAAATATAACCATGCTCATCACGAGCAGCTCCATCACCAGTGTAGAACAAACCAGGATATGGCTTCATGTATGTCTCGAGATAACGTTTGTGGTCGCCGTAGATGGTACGAGCGATTGACGGCCATGGAGTTGAGAGAGCGAGAACACCCTCGACATCATTGCCTTCTAGCTCCTGAACATGCTGTCAGTACGAGATGCTAAATGAGCATTATAGACAACGAACCTTTCCGCTGACGGGATCAAGAATAACAGGGTCGATACCGAAGAATGGGACAGTGGCGCTACCAGGCTTGGTCTCGATGGCCCCAGGGAACGGTGTCACGACGATACTGCCGGTCTCAGTTTGCCAGAAAGTATCGACGATAGCGCACTACCCATTTGTGAGCCGAAGTAATAGATGATAAGATTGAGAACGTACCTGTCGCTTGCCGACTTCTTCGTTATACCAATTCCACGCCTCGGGGTTAATCGGTTCCCCAACAGAACCCAAAACTCGCAAGGTGGACAGATCGTGACCTTCGACGTGGTGGGCACCTAATCGGCGGAGAAGACGGATAGCAGTAGGAGCAGAGTAGAATTGCGTCAATCCATGCTTTTCGACGGTTTGCTGGGGAAAAGGTTAGTATTGCGGCAGGGACGGGAAAATGATAATACGAACCCAATATCTTGACGGCGTCGGGTAAACAGGCGTGCTTTCGAAGACGGTGGTCGAGACTCCATTTAGAAGGGGGCCATAAGTGATGTACCTGCCGAAGTCGAACGGATCAGCATATCAAAATGTAGATGTGAAATTGGAAAATAAAATTGGGGAGAACGGAGTCGGAGCTATGTTGTGGCTCGGAAGGAAAAATGGGGATTGGGGAGGGACTGGTAAATGGTACGATGGTACTCACGTATGACCAGTGATCCAGCCAATGTCAGCCATGCAGGCAAACTTGTCGTCGGGGTGAACGTCGAAAACATATTTGACGGTCATCGCTGCGCATAGGAGGTATCCACCAGTAGTGTGAACGACACCCTTTGGCTTGCCAGTCGAGCCTGAAGTCTAGAGGGAAATGTTAGACGATGAAGAATAAAATTCGACGGATACGCACGTATAGAATGAACAGGGGATCCTCGCTCGACATGACTTCCGGAGGGCAGTAGTTGGGGACCCTGTCAATCTCCTCGTGCCACCACTTGTCGCGACCTGGAGTGAAGGCGACGTCGTTACCAGTCCTCTTGAGAACCAAGACGTGCTCGACGTCGGGGCACTCCTTCAAAGCAGCGTCGACGATGGCCTTGGTAGCGATAGTCTTTCCACCACGCTTTCCCTCGTCACTGGTAATCAAGACACGCGAACGACAGTCCTGGACACGGTCGCGAAGAGACTCTGAAGAGAAACCGGCGAAAATGACAGAGTGAACGGCGCCGATACGGGCGCAAGCGAGGAAGGCGGCGATAGCTTGCCAGGTCATAGGGAGGTAGATGGATACAGTGTCGCCTTTCTTGACGCCGAAGGATTTGAGAACGTTGGCGACAGAACAGACTTCGCGGAGGAGCTCAGAGTACGAGACATTACGTCCCTCGCCTGGCTCGTCGGCTTCGTAAATGATAGCCGTCTGGGAATACTCCTAAGCAGATGATATGGAGGATGGGAGCAGAATCGTCGTACCTTATCAGGATGCTTGAATGCCCAGCGGTCGACACAGTTGTAGGAAGCGTTGAGCCCACCCTCAGGGAACCAAACGATGTCGCCGGTCTCGAAGCCTCCAGAACGTACGGTATGGAAGGGCCGGTCCCAGTGTAACGTATCGCGAGCCATCTGTACGTTACATCAGTCGACTTTTCCCCAAGCAATAGCGCGACACATACCTTAGCCCACCACTGGTCGCTCTCATGGCCTACGGTCTCCTTGTGAGCAGCTCTGTACGCTTCAATATGCGGCCCAATATGAGGTATCTTGAGGCCATTTGCTAGACGCGGTGCGACAGGGTGGATGGGAATAGATTCAGACATGAGGGAAAAAGGGAAAAGGGAAGGATGGGCGTCCAAATCCCCAGTCAGCGTATTTATACTCACAGCCGTCGCGGCACAATTTTGCATCACGCGGCATCCCCTTTTCGGATGCGGGGGCGAACAATTCAAATTCAAATCGAACCCCGCACGGCTTCCCCGCATCACACGCCCACTTATCATCTTGGCTTGTCCTTTTTGCATTTTCGTTGTCAAACACTTTATAACCCACGAGACGCATCAAGCTGATGCTAACTGCTGATGGTGGAGGCGCCCCAAGGGACCGCCCTATCACGAGCGCTGTTTTCTCCCCACCGCCTAGGCTGGGCGGGACGCCGTTTGGACGCCGTCTGTCGGGCTTCCGGGTGGAACACAAGGAAAAGGGAGAAAGGGAGAAACGAGACAGGAGTCGGCGGGGTGGGTGTTGCGCTTTCGGCTGAGGTCCAATATAGTCCCGGTCCGATATCCGGCATCCATATCAGGGGTCAAAGTAGTTTCATTCACAAAAAAAGATGGGAGAGTTAGTCCAATTACATTGCTATCAAATCAACGGCTATTGGGATCACCTGATACTTACCAAGCGCCCTATCAAAATGGACGAATATCAGTGACCCTCACAAAATATCACACCACCAACAATCGCACCATAAGCAAGGGACCGTGGACGCGGCACACCCATCTATGCGTCACCGTTATCGGCACTCGGATGGCCAGGTATAACCCAATTCCGGAACTTCTCTCCGTGCCTTTCCACGGCAATCAAAACAGCATATGCCTCCCATCAACGTCAGAAAAAGCAACGCGTCTTGGTAATATGAGGACCCACACATGATCCCATGACCTCTTATTAATTCTCCTCCATACCGGATCACTCTTACCAACCACTCCGAGAAATCTTTTCTCTACAGGGCAACAACAACACGCGTCAAGCAATAGAAAACTCAGATGCGGCCAGGAAACTACCCACAGTCGCGTGATTTGGATAGTCCTTTTCCGTATACATCCTATTACCACCGTTAAGCGACTCTCAATTGCCAATACATCGTTGATGAACCCGAATCCGCCCATCGGAGATATAAACAGCGGCGGGTGCAAATCTATGATCAGCGATTCACGCGTCTATCCATCTTTCATGTCACTAAAATCATCCGGATTCACGTACAACGGAACTAAGCAGTACAGCAAAGATTAGTAGTCAGAACACGCGCAATGACATATGCACCGGAACCACACGTATCGTAACCCCAACGGGAAGAAACTTGGGGATCGACACCGCTTCGAATTCGACCAGGGTAAACCCGAGAGAATCGACAAAGCGATGCCGGTTCTTTGACAATGGCTATGCCGTCCCGGAACATCCTTCATCCAGATTCGCCGAGTGGCTACTCTCCCCAACGAATGGAGATGGGAAGTACTATGGAGGTTGAACCTAGGTAAGTTTCGGCGCTGCCTGGAGTTACTTAGCCTAAATCCAGGAGGATTCCCTGAACGAGAAAACAAATAGATAAAGCGGTGAATGTTTTTATAGTGACAACCGAGAATCTCCCTCTAAGATTTGACAGTGTTATCTACCGGAAGTTGGAGTGGGTAGGATCGGGTCTTCCATCTTCCGGCGACGGTGGTGAGCGGCATCCGATGAGAATCGCTTTGACAAAGCAAGAGCCAGTAGAGATACGGCGTGATGAAAAGTCCGGGACCATGATACGTAGCAGTTCCTTCATAGGAGGGTGAACGATGAAGAAGAAGGGAAACACGGCTCGCTTGAACGACTCGCCTTGTTTACCCGCTCCGGGGTTCTGCGCACGATGATCGAAATGCGTCATAGATGCGCGTGTCCTTGTGAGCTGAGACGCGCGCCGACTTCGCATAGATTGAAAGTCGATCGCGCGGAAAACAGTCCAAGAAGCTACGGACAAAAGGTAAGTAGTAACATAAATCGTTAATCCTTATGCATACGATAGCTGGGGAACTTTGACTGTTGACGGAATTAGAAAAAGAACACTCGGTAACTTAGATCATACAGGTAGAATTACTCCGCCACACATGTTACCCGCGTCTGAAGTAGGTGTAAGTGCTATATCATATTAACATTGTTTTCAACAACCGAGTGGGATTACTTACGCACTGCGAAAGAAGCGTACCAAGCGTTTACCTTCACTCTTCGCAATGTCGTACAATACAGTAGAGATATGAACGTAGAAATCAGCATATTAGTGGGAGTATAAAGCTTCAAGGCAAGAAATATTGACCCCTGCTCCCAGTTAGAAGAAGAATTTACCAAGAACGAAAGAAAAAAAAGTCCGCCGGGCGCCCCCAGTTCCATCCTCCGAAAACCCAAGAGTATCCACGGGAGTTCCTGCGGTCATGAGTAGCACTGTCCTTTCTCTGTTCTGATCTTCGAGGCGTGTTGTCCTGGCCCATCAAGTAGTCATTCCAGCCTTATCAGAGAAGGAGTCAAGGGGTTCTCGGTCTTTGCCGAATCCTTCCCTTCTTGGCCATCACCTTCGAAATTTTCAGCACGAGCTCCGACCACCTGAAGTGGTGCGTTCAGAGCCTCCACGAAGCTAGAGAATAAAAAATCGGGCTTATACTACCTATCTGGCTTTCATCCCAAACTACATTGCTTCCGCAACCGTCTTATGCCTTTGCTCAGGACCGATGTACTCCCTTCCTGAGCCTACGACGTAGCTAATTTCTCGACGGCTAGGAAGTGATGCAATAATCACAAATACTCGAAACTGGGAGAACTCGGTATCACAGCAATCTCACGGAATTTCGAGATTAGACAATACTTGTCTTTGAAACGACAAAAATCCTTCGCCACTCCACACCATGGTTTCTCCTTGCCAGGTATTTTGGTCGAGAACTACAGAAACGCTTGTCCTCTTCGCGTATTCAACGGGCTTGGTGCTTGATGCTTGGTCTTCGTGCTTCGTCACCTGAAAAGAGCACCTCGCGCCTGGAAAAACTCTGTGACCATTGAATGACCAAAAAGTGACGCCAAAACCAACTCTCTAACGACTGGTATCCAAATCGTCTGGTTATTAATCATGTCCTTCACATTCGGAGTTTGAATGAAAGCCCTTTCCAGGCAAAACATAAGAATATGTGCCCCAAATCCGAAGTATGTCTTGCCGGTTCCGCATCGGGTACTTCACTGGACAATGCTTCTTGACTCTGTTTTGGTCATGGGACTTGTTCCGTCTCTCAAAATTCGGCACGGAACTTTGTCTTGTCTTCGTCTCTGGACATTTTTTTGTCTGCTCTCGGTTCCCTCGGCTATGAGTCATGCCCTACGGAGCCAACGCCTCCCGGGAATGATCTCCCTTGGACCGCAGATCCAGAACTATCTCACTATTTGTAAGTCTGAGTACGGCTCAATCCTCTCACGTAGAACTGATATCCTGTCCCACAAGCGAAAATACCTCCCCTTATTCCTCGACCTCCTCCTCAAATTCAGACAATTCCCTGCAAAGCCAATCGGCAAGTCCTTCAACTCTCCAGCCCACGGATGTCACTTTCGCACTACCCGACGCGTCAAGGTAGGGGCACGGTGTCATTTTTTGCCCATTGGATTTACGCGTTTCCATCTTCAACGACCTCAATTTTTGCTCGACTGGCGCATTTTTAGATGACATAAACACGGAAACGCATGTGACAAACGCGTTGGTGGCGCGCGCTTGCTCATACACTCCCGCGCAAAGCCAATTGTCAAGTCCTCCCAACTTCGAGCCCGCCGATGTCGCTTCCACGATACCTGACGTGTCGAGGAGGTACGGCCCGGAGTCATCTCAATCCTCTTACGCATGCTCTCCGACAAATCATAGTGACTCTCCTCTTTCCTCGACGCCATCATCAAGCTCAGAGACTTCCCTAAAAAGCCAATTCTCAACTCCTCCGATCTTCCAGCCCACCGATGTCGCTTTCACCCCCGCAGACGCGTCAAGGAGGTACGGGTGCGATGTCATGTCTTTGGCTATGAAATTTAAGCGATATCAGCACCACCTGGACTATCTTTCCCCGACGAACCTACCGCCTATTATTAATTCAAGGGTATGTTTCACTGCTACCATCAATTGATCGAGGAGATAGACTTAATGTACTGTCAACGTCATTGTTTACATCTTAACACCATGGTAAGGAACTGGCTTTTTCTAATCCTTATACTGAGCCTCTGCATTCACGGAGAATTCGATTTCGAACTCAGCATGTCACAGATACCATAGTTCTGTATGTTTAGATCTCCGTACGACCCTCGTTCTCAAAAGGAAACATATTCAAATGACGGTTTCATATCTCGCTATTCCAGTAGTGGGGTTGTCCAACATAGGTACACCATCGTGGCACTTACAACTAATAACACGGTGAGCTTTTCTGCCCAGTTGTCGAAATGCAGCAACTGCTAACTGGAGTATTCTTACCCGAGATGCTACTTGTTCCCACAGGCGGATCCGTCCGCACGCCTGACGATGGTAGACCCACTTCAAGCTTCCCAGTAAAGCCTCCTTCTATTCTTCCAACTACTGAGCCCGAGAACCACATAACCCAATGTAGCTCGATAAACACGCGCTATTCTTAAATACGGCCCTGGCTACGGTTGCCGCGAACAATAAGGTTAGCCAGGGATTCTCATCTGAATACGATATTTACGTACCTTGCCCACCGAACTCAAAGTTCATATAATATGAATTGAGTCCCCGGCTCCGGGCGTCGACTTCCACGCCAACTCATTTAAAAGGATCTTACCGTGTACAGTTATTACATCACAACATATGACCGCAGAGCGCCTGACTGCCTTTCTCTGTTATTATTGGAGGTACGCCACCATATGTTCATTGGACATTCTGTGTTTTGATTTCTCTCACATTTTTTTGGTGCAGCCCCTCCGCAGCTCACATCTCTTCATTCCTGCACCTCCTTCGGGCACACTCAATCACGTATAGGTTCCACTGGCTTGGCATAGCCGAAGAGATATTCGTGCTCACAACGATTTTTCACAGGACATCGGCGCTCCCCTGTGTGTTCTTTGATCAGTAATCGCGGATGCAGAGTAGAGGCCGTGTCGCGAACAAGTGGTTTTGTTTCAACGCGGCGTGGCGTCACCGTTCAAGAGCGAAGACTGCGGCGTATTTGCAAAGAACATAGGGATTGCTGGCTGGCAGGCACTTAAGTATGCCTGTATCACGAACACTTCGTAACCGTCCCAAGATGCTGAAAGTGAATTGGCCCACCGAGTTCTTCCATGGCCATCTATCTACTCCACTCCGCATATCGGCCTCAGTAACGCGATTATAATGGCCAAGGCTTTCAGGGCTTATCGAATAGATGCCTTCCTTCCTTTCCTAGTCGGCAGTTCTCTATTCTCGAGTCGTCTCGCCAAGTATGTTCAAATCTTCGTCGGTCGTTCGGAGAAATCACGTCACAAAATAGAATTGTAATCAGTTCAACACTCCTCTACCAGTGGTACATGGTCATCTACCCAAGTTGGTGTAACGGTCAGACATGCCTTTGGCTTGTACTTCTTCTGAGGATTATGCTCATGGAAAGCGTCCATTCGCATCCGGACGCTACGATGGACTTTCACTCCACTTGAATGCTTTGGAATGATCCGAGGACGAGCAAAGCTCGGACTGGAAAACATTCAGTCAGTCACGGTTACACCAAAGAGAAACAATAGCTCCACGTACCCGAACCGCGACACCCACTTGTCTCCCTTCTGGTGCCAGAACTCCATTGGGATCACCTCGAGGATCCACCATGACCTCGAACGCTTGAGTTCGTCGTATATAGGGGACAGAGCGTCCCGTAGTTCCTCCTCCTCTTCTGTCCCGATAGGCCGATACTCCTCAAGCAACGCGCTTGCATGAGCTTCGTCCTCGGGACCGGTGGGCAGAATCCGACGGCGAATGGCGGATACGAACCTTTGCTTTAGCGGCGGCCTGGGGGGTCCTGATCGTATCATCATGGCAGAATCGACCGAAAGCGCTGGTGGCCGTGGTGTGACGAAGGGATGGAGCGTTGTAGGGTCGAGGCCCAACAGTCTCAGACGCTGAGAATCGAACATGATCCCCGTTTTTGTCTTGAAGCATTCTCTAACCATCCATCGTAACGATATCCGTGCCAAGGAATAGCGCGTCGAATTCTCCACGGAGCCGCCTCCGACGTCTGTTACAGTTTCGTGTTCAATAGACTATCTTTGTCGATCATGGAAACACGTACCACAATGGCATCCCTTCGCATCAAAGGAACCAATCAGCAACGGTCCAAGGTACAATACATGAATGGCTTACTGCGAACCAGACTTCCTCGATATCGGTTGCTTTCCCAGAAGACGACGAATGAAGCCTTTCCATCTCGTTCATGAACTTCTCTTCTTGCGGGTTCCATTCAATCTCGGACTCCTTCTGTTCCTCATCCCTAACACTGTGTCTGTTCCAAAGATTCGCTTTGAACTTTGCTCGACGCTCATCTAGCGAGATGGCATGACGAAAGGTTCGAAGAATAGTGTTTGAAGTAGTAAAAGGTAATCTTTTTGGCATCAGCCCCACTGAATCGACCGTGTCCCTGATAGTTTGGTAGGCATCTCACAGAGGAATGAAGTGGCCGGCACGTACCATACACCCAGGAATTCAATCTGAACGTCATTAGAAATCGCCTGTTTGAAAGCCGTTGATTGATCCCATCCAACTTTATCCGTCCGAGTATACATTTTGTGCGCGAAGGGAACCTGCTCCCAGTTATCTGCTGGGAGTAAGCCGACTTTGCGGATCATGCCGGCGAGACTAACGGGTTAACGTTAGATCAGACAAATAGTCGAACATGAAATAATGATAGCGGACCTCCTAGCAGTATACGCGCCGCGAGAGAAGCCAAATATGCAGATACGATCACCCGCGCGGTCTAGACAATTTCATCAAGGGTTATTCCTACACAAGGAAATATGACGCACAATTTTGCATCAAGAACTTGTACCCCGCTGAAAGTGGTATGTTAGCGCAGTCGTGAAATGTAGGAGAGATGCAAAGGGTACCCATAACATGAGCATCAAGATCCCAAGCAATCATAACGTCAACAGTCTATCCACAACATTAGTACTAAGTCGAATTCAAAAGCGGTAGATCGTACCTTGTATATTTTCGACATGAACGGGATAGCGATTTGTGGCGATGTGTAGGTTCCAATTCCAGACTAGAAAACGCGTCAATAAAGCCAGTCATTTGTCATTCATCAAGCCATACCTGATAATACGCCATCTGCTTCGACCGGTCATCCTTCTTCAGCAACGAAAAGAGCTGTACGATGTTGGAGTTGTCAGAGTCGAATTTGTCCCCTGTCCCGTCGAAGCAGAGCACCAAAGTACGATGCTTATGATCTGGAGGAACGAATTCCGATGTCGTGATAGGATCCAGAGTCTCCTCCCTGACTGGATGCTTCCGCGATGTCGATGCATCCGCTGGGACCGTCGTTTGCGGTATGTCGGCACCCAATTGCGGAATAAGGAATGTCCTTTCAACATCGCCTACGATGGTTTCTGCTGTAGACAAGAATGTGATTTCCCGTTTGTGTGGTGGAGGCGGAACGATTGTCGTCATGTTTGAAGAGAGCGTGCAGGGTTGTGGCAGGCGTGCATCAAAATAGAAGGTCTTTTATGAAAATATTCCCAACGGCTCGGGAGTAGATATTGCCGGCGTCCAAAGGTTAAAAAGCGGCGCCGAGGACCGACCTTTCCTTGAACTTTCCACAAAGCTGGCACTTTGGTAATTCGAACATCAGGCCCCTCTGCCACAGGAAAAATAAGGAGAAAAAAAATGGAAGGAGACCACGAGAATTAGTTCCTGAGCCGAAGTTCGGCTAATCATGCTAGTGATTCAAGGATAGCTTTCAACGTAACTCGCCCAGAAGAATAGAAGCATTTTTTTAAGTTCTCTTTGCAGGAGCTAAGGAGCGACATTGAGGAACGTAATCTGAAGCACGGATGGCTCATTCCACCGACTATCTCGATACGAACTGGAAGACCCCGCCATGTTTGAAGTAGCTGTTCAAAGAAAATCAGTATCAGCGAGCGCCATGAGATGCCAAGAGAATAATACAAAAAGTTTTACAGCGCTTCCGGAAAATAATGAGAATCGCACAAAATGTTGTCATCTGTTACATCGCTCAACAATCAAGGATATTTACCTAGTTTAGTCATAACCCTTCGACACATTTGGCAGCATCTCTCCTTTGCCGACCACTATGAACGTCCTTTTACACATCCCGTACCACGCCAAAAAAGCGGTAGTCATTATTGTTGATGTGAATATAATAGCAGGGCTCAACACAGGGGCTTCTACCAATTCCTGCAACAATATGGAGGGATTTATTGCCACGACTCTCAGACCAGTCAGGGGTCAACGGCTTAGGATTACAAAAGAAGTAATTACAAGTTGATTTGGATTCGAAGGCATGACGACATCATTTCCCGCGATTCTCATCATTTTCCGGAAGCGCTGTAAGATCCCGAGTATGATTCGAAATCTGTACCTCTGCTCTCGAAACAGTAGAGCACAAGAGGACGCTCTACGGAGTGCTGGCTTTCTGACTGCACCGATGGCCTTGTGATTGAATTGACATCATTACTTGGTGATTATTTCTGACAAATGACCATCGGCATCAGACCTGATACGCTCTTCCTCGGGGACAGTTCGCAGGTTTCTACATCTCCGGAATTTTGCCAGGGGACGAAGAGCTGAGCGCCGTGCGTGGTGATTCCTGTGCTTGACGTGCTAATGCGCTACGTAATTCTGCAATCTCCCTCTCCGTCTTCGCCAGCGCTTACAAGTTACCTGTACCGGAGAGTGCTTCGGCTGTGGTATGAATGGCCACTCCGTTCGTGATTGCCCCGTTCTAGCAGGAGATACGTCGCTCGCCATAGACCCGAAGGAGAAGATCTGGCGTCAACTCTGCTACAAGACATTGGGAGCATATCGGAGAGGTACCGTGGAGGAGGTGCGGCTCGTCGAGCTGGGTGGTGAGGTTGAGGACCAGGGAAATGGGGAAGGGCTGTGTGTTTGATTAATGCCCGAAGCACATCCCGGTCTCTAGGGTGTGAGAAGAAGATTCGAGAGGTCCCTGCAGGTGCCAGGTCGACTTGCAGGGACGTGCCATCAGACTCCGAACGTTCAAATGTAGCCGTCAATAATGAATGTGATATCATTGATCTGTATACTGCGGGAACGGAAGGGGAGAAAGATGGGAAGCACGAAACAAAACCCTTTGTGCAATTGATCATGCTTGACAGGCCCGAGGGGAGGTAGTGAGGCTACCAGCATCTGTGGATGATAGTGCTCTCGTGGGGATAATGTGTGCGACGAAGTACGATGAAGTCGCGCATCGGCTGGGAGCCTTGAGACTATCATTCAATAAGCTACGTATGGCAAATGGGGCCTTTGTGCCGTTGAGAGGTTCATGTGGGGGATGATGACCTTCGGTCCAGCGAAAGCAAAGGTTGCATTCGAAGTTTTTGCTAATAGTGGGAATTGGAGCTTCTTGTTTGGAAAGCCATTACTCGAGCAGTTTCAGGCTGTGCATGACTATGTGGATGATACCATCAGTGTTCCTGGTCCAAATGGGCATGTGATATTGTTTACGGTTTCCCCATCGAAATCAAAACCGATTGTCTGGCCCTTCGAGACTCAATGACAAATAGCAATCTGTCAGCCACCCATGCTCGGTGGTTGGAGTATGTGCTAAGCTTCAATATCATCGATGTATGACACATACCGGGGAGCACGAATCTTGTCTGTGATGCGCTTAGCAGGAAAGGGACAGATAAGCCACGTATGGAGACAGATGGGAGTGCGACGAGTGTTAGTCCAGACTGGTTCAGTAGTGATGGGCTCGCTTTCGACATCTACAGTGCAGGAGTGGTCCCCGAAGATGCTTCTGATACTACCAGTCATCTTCTTGAACGATTCAAGGGAGTACCAGCATACACAAAGATCATTAAGGCATTGGGTTTTCTAGAGGAGTCGTCGGAGGATAGTAGCGATACACGGCGTCGGTGGTCCTCCGTTTGATAATGAAGAGGTCCGCGAAATGTGTGCGAGCTTTGGCTGCAAACCACTCATCGTCGCAACCTATTCACCATGGGTTAATGGGCCTGTCAAAGGCACAAACAGGATCCCTCTAGCTATACTGGCTCATCTCCGTGCACCAGACTTAGGCGAGGAAGGTTGGAGAGGGATTAAGGATTGGGAGGAGTTGCCGTACCACTGGCCTGATAATTTTGACAGAGCAATCTACATACTGAACACACGCATCCTCCGACACCTCGACCATACCCCAAACAAACTCTTCTTCGGCACAATCATCAATTCGAAACCATCTGATGTGGCAGCCACAGTTATCGAACCATCGAGAGACGAGGTCATGATGCAGATGGCGTATACAGGGCAGCAACGTCTCGACGGATACGCACGAGCAGTCAATCGTGGAGAGAAAAGGAAGGAGACATTTGACAAAAAGGTAGTGGGCTCAAAGCCCGGAAATGTCGTGTTCGAAGAAGGCGAGCTGGTGCAGGTGTTTAACACGCGGTTGGATAAGACGATGCAGACAAAGAAGAAGCTCCTACCGAGATGGTCAGGTGCGTTGAGGATCACAGGTCACATGCTAAATTCGTACACGGTAGCGACAGTGGCGGGTGTACCACTCAAAGGGAGATTTCATGCGAGGCGGCTTCGAAGATTTATTCCGCCGATAGGATCTTCACTCGAGCGGTTATGAGGAGGAACGTAAAGCAAGAGTCGAGAGCGGGGAGGCGGTACTCCCACCAGAACGTAGCACGCGAGAAGAAGCCAACGAGTATGGCATGGAAGCCGAGGAAGCCGATTTGATTGGCAGGGAGAATGATGAGGTTGTTGTGCTAGAAGAGGACAGTGGAGATGAGCTGGCAGGAGGAGAGATTACGTCGATTGGTGCTAGAGCTGCAGAGAGGGTAGGGGGCACATGGGAGCGTAGGCGAGAAGGGACGAAGGTGGATTCGGACCGGGGCACGTGACGGTTTAGGGCAGGTAGACGTAGTCTTTCCCGTTTCAGTAGCTAGGCTTTTCCGTATCCATCCATTCCATCTCTCGTGCTCTGCAAGGGGTTCCAACGTCGTCGTCGTAGGTGGTGGCGAGGGGATCGTGGTGGGAGAGGGAGAGAGAGTGGCAGTTGAACGAGTTGAGCGGACCTGTGGTCATGTGTCAGTTCGTCAGACGCGTTCCTTTTTGGGACTCACGTGGTGGCCGTGCTGAAGGGCGAATTTTCAAAAACCATCGTATTAGTGATCAGCTGATCTTGATGGCGTTAACATATGTCGGAGACACTGTAAAAACTCAACAAAGTGATAAGCGTATCTGTAGACTGTCACGGAAAGTATAGCAAGGGGGTAAAATAATCTCACTGTTATTGACCGAGTTCAAACAGTGGAACCAGAATACTTAGGAGGAACACGACGCGACTTCTGGAATAGTCGGGTCCCGAAGAGCGGGAGGTCGCAGGCAACGGACTGCGCGCCATGCAACACCGTCAAAGTCCATCGATATACTGAACATTCTTGTAGAGCTCAAGGTACAAGGTGCACGTAAACTCTGCTTACAGTAGCCTTCTTGAAATGGGGATGATACTTACAAGGATGGCGTACAGGAACGGTTGGAGGCCTCTAACCTTGGATCTAGTTCAACTTCCTGATCGGAAAAGTGCGCAGATATGATGCCGAATTGTTCTTCCATGACTTTGCCTTTAAAAGCTGGTTGACAGAGACCACTGCCACAACAAGCTCGCCAAGATGCTTATCTGGGAGTTCTATGGTAGCTACCTCAGCGATCCTAGAATCATTGTATAACGCATTCTCGATTGAGATGGAGGACTAGATCGACAGTGTGAGCTAGAGATATGGGGAGGAGATGCTTGCTCACGATACTTTCGCCGCCGCGGCTGATGATGTCCTTAACTAATGACAACGGTGAGACAGAGAAGATGGCTCGAACGGAAAGCAGATGTACTTCGATCTTTGATGTAAAGGAAACCATCTTCGTCTTACATTCCTAAATCTCCGGACTTGAGCCATCCATCAGTGGTAAGCACGCTATTTGTAGCCACTATCGGTACGAAGAAAAAAGGGATTTGAATCGTTCTGAATAGAGAAGATCATGTGCACTGACCAAGATCACACCAATATCCTTTCATGACATTTGGTCCGCGCATAAGATTGGAACTATGAGGGAGAGAAATGACAGCAACTAAGGGAGAGGAGAATATACAACCAAACTTCGCCAGTCTGGCCTCGTAGAAGCTTGATCCCATTGTCGACAATGGCCACTTCGTTGACAGGGGAAGGAAGGCCGCTAAATGGATTGCGTAAGCGTCTTTAATGAAGATGAGATGAGCGAAGACAGACGTGCTCCCCGGCCATGTCATGTAATCTTCTCCCGCGATCTACATTTGGGACAGATCAATTGCATACCGACGTTGGAATAAAAGACCTACAGCAATGGATATTGAATTGGTCTCCGTCAATCCGTCACCTTGACTCCTAGAATTATATCAGCACCGTTAAACAGACCATGTTTCCGAGTTTACAATTCTGCCCCCAGAAATACTTCTCTCGCCTGAGAGGAAAGTATTTCAGGAGCGGGTGATCCACCAAAGAACAATCCATCGAGTGGGTACCCAATGGGTACCCAACAAGGGAGCTATCCATGAGGTCAGAAACCATGGCCGGGACACTAAAGAAAATTGAGGTATTAATGCGAAGAAAGGAAAGAGCATGGAAGACCGTACCCCCCGGTGACGGCGACGTTCTCTTCTTTTATAAGCCTATTCGTCAATGTGAGATAGTGGTATCACAGGCACATAAAAACAGGAAGCGTACCTAGCAGCTATGACCAATGGTTTTAGTCAGATGCCGATGGTTCATTAACGGCTGTACTAGCCTTCTTCAGGAATCCACTTTGTCATGAGGATGATTTTCATGCCCGACATTGTAGCAAGCATCTGCATATGGTGAGATGAAACTTGTGTATGAGAAAGAGAAGAATACACTGTAGCTAGTCGTTCCGGAAACGTGGAGCAGAGGAACCGAAATGAGAGCACCCTTTTGCAGCTCTTGAGCCAACACCGCCGGGTCTGGAAGACTTCCTCCTTGTCTGAGCAGTGCTTGCCGTCCTCCGACGATTGTCTGTACATGGAGTGAGATGACGACGGAGGAGATAAATACGAAACTATACGTTGAGTGTATTCGTAAGGAACTGACGCTGGGTGCTCAATACACCCTCTGGCAATCCAGTTGTACCTACAGGTGGCGGTCAGGAAGAGATCGTGTATAAAGGACCATGCGGCATACTCACCCGAGTTGAACATGATCACAGCGTTGTCCTCCGGGTTGATTGTCGGATAGTCTTTGAAGATGTCCTTGTATGATCCATCATGTTTGTCAATAGCGGTATGATAATTTTCCATTCCTCGGGGAATCCTTTTTGGGTGGAGCACCAGGACCGCTGGAATCCCCGCCTCGGCACATATCTTATCGACAGTAGGAGCAAGGACCTCTGCGCGTTTGGCGTAGACAATGAGGAGTCGGGGTTGAGTATGGACAATGCAACTCGATCACCTAATAGAGAGGGAAACAGTCAGATCCTAGGCAAAGTAAACTGCATGAAAATGTGATTACCTTTCCTAATACCATAGATGGTATAGAAAATCCCTGCCGTGCGCACTGAACGATCAAAAACCTGGCGGTAGGTAAGCCGGTCGCTTCCGAAAACGATGTACATCTTGTGGCCATTCTTGTCCACCGCCGACACCCAAAAGTCTCGCAGCGTCGGAGCCAGATTCTTGTATACCTTGAGGAGTTTGCCATCGATTGGGCGGGTCTCTACTTCGTGAGGGCAGCCGGGACCACATAGTATGTCTTCGGCTGTGAGGATTTTGGGAGAAGACACGATGAGAGTTGGGTAACTAGTGACAGCAATGGCTCCTACCTTCAGCAAGAGAGCGCTTTGGTGTCCAAGACATAGTAAGATGAAAATTAGCTGTACGAGTCAGTGATTGAGTAGGAAAGGAGTCGTCCTGCAACGGTATAAGAGGCAGCACTAGCAAACAGAAATGGGGAAGGACACTCTCATGAGCAAACAGGGCAGTACAACATGTCCGAGGTTTATGACAGTCTCCGCAGTTTTATGACGTTCCTTGTGGCTTGGTTGATTGGCCGTTCGCGGTATTAGATATTCTAGACGGTAACGGCACCGAAACAATACCCACAGGCCCGATAGCCGGTCTCTGTTGAATATGAGCTCTTCCCCTCCTACCAGAATACTCGCTGGTGCGTAGAATAGGGCAAGAGTACGCCATCGTGGGAGGTTAAAAATTACCCTTCATTGCTAGTAAAAGTAGGGTTAGCACCGATGCTAGGTCGAAAGAATAAAATCGGGACCGGATTATTACTAGCATTTGATGGGCCATCGCATTCGAGTGGCAGGGTCCGAGTCCTATACTCTTATCGTCCCTTTCCTGTCCCCATACCTCCAATACTTTTTATTATACTTAAGGGATGATGCTGCAATAGCAAGTATTACTTGAAACCGCTGCATGATTTAATTTTATATCTCGTCAATCTTCCTAACTGATAGACATAGCTAACAGTTGGAATCCTTCGACCTTTCGGATACCGATGTATTCCTACTCTTACAGCGGTAGTACATTATGCATAACACAAAACCAATATTCCTAAACCTCAGTCTCTCTTCTGCCTAGCTCTAAATAGAGCACGTCATGATCGACTCCGACCTGCTTCCTACGACTTCGTTCTTGAATGGTTTGACAGAAGAACAGCGACGTCTTGCAATCCCTTTGAGCTTCTGCGCTAACAGGAAGAAAGGATGGCCTTACCGAGACTCTACTCAAAGTTCAACGGAGAATCGCAACGAGACTAAGGCAAAAATAAGAATTAGATCGCGCACATTCCACTAACGAGAATCCCTAACCTGCTATCTCAGACCCAGCTGCTCGCTGAGTTCCATATTCCCGCTGAATCCCTCCTCATCCATCACTTCACCGATGAATTCGATACTGATGCCGCTGGGAGCGTAGGCACGGTCCGGTTCCTCCGTGATCACGTGCACCACAGCCGTAGTTTCCCGCTTGTCCGTAGCTAGATCCGTGACTATCACTAGCTCTTCCCCATTCCCTCTCTTGGACCTAGCGATACGGTTCCACCGCCCAATCCACTCCCACACGATGTCTGAATCCTTAAGCAGGACGTGCTTTACCCAATAATAGCGCTGTAATGATATATCTTATAACCTGTCGATGATGCGACTGCCCTACAATAAAGGATGAGCAGACGCTGTCTTGTTTTAAAGTTATGGGACACTTACTTTCCACGCATAGAACCAAAGATCCGGACACTTCACGGCCACCCAGTAGGTGAGTATCAATCTGTAACGATTAAAGAAAAGAACAAACAGGGAATCATACATAACTAACCTTCTCAGTACCATATCGCGAGATCACAGTATGACCGTTAGCGTCCTCAATGTGAGAAATGAGAAGACGAGCGATGTCGCTGAGGTTGGCATCAGTGGCAAGGGTATTATCAGCGTTGGGTTGAGTGGTTAAAAAGAGTGGTTTGACTGCGGGCATCGACAACATCGTCGGAGTCGGAGTCGGCGAAGCAAGAGTCAAGAATGCTAGGACATGTGGTTTGAATGCGGGAATCGAAAGACTATTGTTGGTTCATGCTTCATGGCGATCATAGCGTGTTCGACTTCTGGCGATGATAGGCTGAGATTGTAGAGGCTTCCCGTGGGACTCAGTATGCCCCGACCGATGATCGCGCCAGTGTTCTTGCGTGAGAGCCAGCATGAGGTATCATCGAAGTGGGCAACGATTTGGGAATGACGGGCTAAGGCTGGTATGGACATGAGTTGTACGGTCGCATTTGGAATGAACAGAACATTTCCCAAGACAATGTTGGCATCACGGGCGTTTCATATCTTTACAGTGCCAATCCAGAGAGCCACGATCGATGAGTTTCCGACACCTCTACAATTTTGGAGTGAATTGCATTAAGTGTCAAGAAATCGGTTTTTTCGGGTGTGATGTGGGTGGTAGCTGCAGTGTCCAAGAAGTACGGGTAGTCCTCCATTGACAGGCTGGTACGAGAATTTTGGCGGAGTGGTGCTACCACTACAGCAGCAAGATCAACATCTCTCCTCCTCTCATTCCAGTCAACAGTGGCCGTCGTCTCATTCTTGAAAGCGAGCCAGCCTTCACACTCCACAAGTTCCGCTGGAGATACAGGGGGCAAGGATTGTAAGAAGGCCGGAGTGATGATGTCGGAGGCGAGCGCAGTGAATTCAGTTGTCTCGGATTTTAGGGAGGCATTAGAGACGGGCACAGGGGTGACAGAGCCAGCAGTCGCGTCGAAGAGGTAGGCCTTACCAGTGTTGTCCTTCACAATCGACAGCATTGACTTCTTTAATCTGTCGCCACCTTTCTTGAGTTCCCGGTCACGCCTCTTTGCGGCTTTAGACTCCTCAATGGTCTTCCCTTCCATTCCTCTGCCTTCTGCTACACAATACGGGCCACGGTACGGTATGGCCATTTGGAGTTGGACATTTGGGGTTGAGGCACGAGTTAGTGGATGAGGGGGGTTGCGCATGTGATTCCGGTTGCTGGTGGTGGCAGAGAGGTCAATATCCTTGGATTTTGCATCATCGGTGTCAAACAGCTGTTGCTGAGTGTCGAGATCACGCTGGATATCTGATGAAGAGACTGGATAGCCTTAGTGGAGATATTGATGGATTGGGCAATAGAAGTCCGAACAGAAGCGAGTTCGCCGGAGAGAGAGTTGAGCATGAGGATGCAAAGAAATGAATCCGGGGTGGGAGATCCCATGTTCCAGATTCGTGTGTTGAGCTCGATGAGTTTGGAAGTGGTCACGGCCAGCCGTTCGGACCTGGAATAGCGAACATTGAGTGCTTCCTGGATTAGATTGACCTGCACGATCGGCCCCTCTTGTTCATGACGTGTTTTGAGGGCATCCCAGGCTGTTTTCGATGACCTGTAACCAGACATGAAGTCCTTCTCAGCCTTAGCGGCTTTTAAGTTCATGAAGGCGCGAATGGCTTGATCATTGGCTTTCCAGTTCATGTGTGCACGCGGCTCAAGTGATTTGTCGGGGCAGGGAAGGCAGTCAAGTAGATGCCCGTCGATACCTCCAGACATCGCTGAGCAATTGAGTACATCGTCGCTCCATTCTTGCCAGTTATTTATTTATTTGTTGAGGTTGGCGGCTGTGGACAGAGAACTCTGAATGGTTACAACTGATATAGAACGCTTAGTAGTGTCGGTGGGCAATGGAGAAATGGGGGAGGGATTGGTCGTAGCATTTGAGGGAGTGGTTTCGGTGGAATTCGTCATGGTGTTTCAGTGGCAGTGGCTCAGCGGCTCGTAGACTGGTAGTCCGAAATGGCGAAGGGAAGCTCGTGTATTCGTGTCAATTTGACTCGTAATCAGATTCAGATAGTAACTCTCGGCTTACAGCTCGAAGAAAATACCCATAACCTGTTAGAATCCGAACCTAGAAGTAGAAAGACTACGATACATAAGTAAATGAATAAGTATGAGAAATGTCTATGGGCTCACCTCAGTTTCAATACGTCGTAGTGTAAACGGACTGAGGAAAAAGGAGACGCGTCGATCGACGCGCCTTAAATAGGCTGACAAACAGAACGGTGCCACTCTCGGTGTATCCCGAAAACATCTAGGCACCAACAGGTTACTGCAGAGGTATACCTTCAGGGCCACCAAAGATATCGGGATAGCTGGCTCCTAATAACCCCAAATTCGAGCACCTATATAGATATAAAATCAAACTAGGAAGATCGTCCATCGATGTGAGTACTCACGAAATCAGCTTCTATGATAAGAGTCTGTAAAGGATGTCAATGAGCATCGTTCAGGGGTCCGCGTTCAGAGTGCGAACACGGGAAGGCTTTCGGGCTGAAGACTTGGTATCGTATTTAGTCGTTATGTTGACAACAGCGCGAAGACTAGATAATTACCTTGCAGCGCCTGGGTCGGTAAATTATTATGATATGATACAATCCATCGTAGCCGCCTAAGAAGGTTGACTAAACAGCGATCTTCAAAGAAAGAGGAAATACGATCAGCCTGATCATTGCGAGATGGACTTTACCGTACCAAAGAATCCCAGACAACAGAGATCAGTGGTGCGTAGCGATCCGAGATCTTGTCAGGTAGAGAATACAAGTATGTATCTTGGTATATTGTGAAATAATTGACGAATAAGCTGATATCAGCGGAGAGGTGGAAGTAAAAGCATGATAAACAAGATGAGGTTTCATTACATTGCGACTAGGCCAACCTCGTACCCAATGATGGAACATGCAGTAAAGATTTTCTTTGATGTGGACTTTTGGAAATAAGTACACAGCTATGTGAGAAGCTGGTGAGTTTAGATCGAGCGTAGGTAGATATCGGGAAGGTGCTCACCAGTCACCTGCTGCTCCATCAGACAGGTGAATGATGTTGTTGAAGTGTGCCAAATCAGTATTAAATAAAACAGATACCTTCTCTTCTACGCCACATGATGATCATTCGCCGCTACGCCAGTGGTCACTCTTGTCACTTCAAGGACAATATACTCACCAAATCCTTGGCGTTTTATCTGCCAGTATGAATTGGCGAATAGATAATAAACGCAGGAAATAAATACGGAAGTGACTCAATATGAGTGCTGAAGAGTGTTGATGCAAGATTATCGATTATCGATCAGTGGGAAAGACTTGCAGTCAAACCTATATCACGTACGTGTGACATCACAGGCTGGTTCGAAGAATGGAAAAGCCGGTGAACTGAAAATCTTGAGAGAATAGATGCGGGTATGTGGTGGTGGCAAGCAAAAGCCGGATCGCATCGGGCCGGCAACGGGAATATCCCTCGTTTCGGAGTTTGGAATTGTACCCTTATCTCTTTCTGTTGTCTCATCGTTCCATTCTCGACTTGGTCCTATCTCGTTTCCCAAATATCCACAATAATGTTCCACAGTGTTTACATATTCAGCGGGGTTGGTACTGGGAGATGTACGGGAGAACTCGATGGACAAGATCCCTTTTTGATTGATTCTGTCTGCTTTACGCTCTTCTGATATCGTACGTTCCAAATGTCCTCTCCCAGCCTGCTATCTAATATTGACACGCATAAGGAAGATGTCAATGATTTTCAAGCCGCCGAAAAGTGGTCAAACGAGTTAAAGCCGTCCTGGAAGAGGATGAGGAGCACATCAAGATGTCTTTGTTATCGAGGGAGTTGTCGATGGACAATACTCATACGCCGTCTGGACTCGGCGCTCTTCATCATTCCCCTCCTTTGACCATATCGAGGTCGGGAAGACGTCTCTCCGGGCAGCCCAGGCAGAGCTCCTCACGTGGCTTGATGGCTAGACCAACGTCATCCCTCCGATTCCCGTTCCTTGTCGATGATGATGGCGAGGCATCCGCGTCACCGCCTATGTCACTTCCCGCTACTCCTACGCATAGCCGTGCCCCCCACGCCAAAGCGGACTCTGTATATTCCAACGCCGACTCAGGATGCCTTCACGCATACAAACACTGATTTGCTCCCCAAGCTTACCCTTTTCCAAGGCCCCCACTGTTGATGCTCTGCTCCTGATTTTATTGTTCTCCAAGGCCTTCCGCATCTTGTTATCCTCCCGGCGCCGTCGCTTCCTCCAGTCGGCGCGTCTATCACCATTTCCACCCCGATCAATTCTGGGTCTGGTATGTCCTAATATAGAAGAACTCGAGATAGAGGGCGAGGCTGGTGAGGAATGCTGGTGTTACATCGTTCCTCTTTTCTCGTTTCAAGTCTCTTACAGTCTTCGTCATGCATAAACCTGCGACAGCACAAGTAAAAGCAGCGAAGGAAGACATTGACGAGAGGTTGTCACTCGGACCACTCGTTCAGTGGTCGTCAGTGAACGAGCCCGCACAGCTCGTCTAGCCAACGCGTGCCCTGCCATCCAACATGTCGTTTTTCCGAATGTTGCACAGTGGCGCTGTCCATTTCCCTTACTGCCGCCTCTCCCCCGCTCCCCGATTTTCACTGTCTTTCCCATTTGAGGATATCTTTATGAAGTAAATCTATCGCGCGAAGTTCTTCCTCCGCCGCTTCCTATGAAAGTCATCCCTTTGATGGCCCAAAGGTTCATGAAGGGAGTAGTGCTGCGACGACGATGACTTCCTGTTCTTTGAACTGCGTTTGAGAAGGCAGAGTAGTTTGATCCAATTCCGCTGCGAAAAAGTCGAGGTTGACGTTCATGGTGCTGGAAACGTGGGCTAGTGTAGCATGGGGTACTTGTCTGTTTCTCCATTCTTGTTTTATTCCTCATAGATCTGCACATCCTCATTTTGATGTATTTTACTCACTCTTACGCGTTTACAACGGCATGAGCATATTTTCATTTTCAGTCCCAGCATCAAGTAGTGCAAAGCTGTACCAGCGCTTCCATGTTTCTTTTCCCCGTTTACCGACGCCAACACACCAACACATCTCAGGGGTTCACTCCGGCTTCTTCTGACAGGACATTGCGCCAAAGTGGCTATACCAGCTCCACCTCTCGAATGCTTCTGTCACAACAACACTTGGCCCTATTCAGTCATGTCCTCATGCTGTGGCGCTTGGTCAGTGCCTTCGCCTCGTGTCAACCGTCTTTGAATGTCAAGACAATTTAGTTCCTTGCGATCATTCTGAAATTATCCTAGCTGGCGCTTGTATGAGTGGACCCTTCCGGCCCTTGAAACTACCGGTATTGTATGCTTCCATCGCCTGCCTTTACTCGTCTCACCAGACTCCCACGTTTTTCGCAGCATCGATCCGACCCTACCAAAATCCCGGGCCCCGTCTCTTGTACATTCATGACAGACATAACACTCTTTAGTCTGTGTCAATTCTGAACTATTACGTGCAGACGACGCACTTTCGATCTCGCTAGGGGCTGATGTTTTCTTCCTAGGTTATGTAAACGAGGATCTCGATGTTCACGTATAATGCAAACAAAGATTCAGCATTAAATCTTCGTGTATAGAATCATGTCCATGTACACTACTTACTATAAATATGGGGCTTGTCTTCCTCGCGCAAGAAGAAAATTCCTCAGACCTTTTTGGATAGCCACGGCCCCCACACGTACAGCTGATCTTGAACAAAGTATGCTAGAGTTGATCATCCTATGGTATCGTTTTAGAGGCAGAAATACGAAAAGAACACTTTTCGGAGTATTCGCAAATATTGCACGGTATTTACAGGTTTTTGTGCAATTCTCCACCGTCCCTAGTACTTGGTCACCTCATTTTCAATACCTGATAATACTTCTCACTACGCAATTTTGATACCTGACAATACTTTACCCCTTTACTCGCCGATCGGAATCAGATCTCGCACCATCATCTGGGGTACCACTGGAAAATATTATGCATGGCGGGTTCGACCAAAGGTGTGGCACATGGCTATTCTGAGCCAACGGTTATATTGACATTGTGGGCCGCATCAAGACAACGGTAACCACAGGCGACCACAGTATGTTCAAGCCTAACGAGTTGATTGAATTGACGAGTCTGATCTCCATCTTATTTCTTATTACACCGCCGATTCCCAAAGACATTCCTTCAGATAAATTGAAGGTTTGTTTCCTTCATTTACAGTTCTAGGATGTCATTTCAAACGTATACTTTCAGAAACCATTGTCGCGTCCGGGTATCATGTCGCTGTACATGCCAACTCACCTTTTCTACTTGACGAACTTCCGTGTACCAAGCCATCATCGGCGCGAGCCCGTGCCGGGGCATTCTATAGTGTCACGGGCTCCTCTGCTAGAGTGATTTTGAAGACGGTCAGAGAGATCGGAAGTTCAGAAATCTGTGTAGACGGAGAGATGTCGGAGTCAATCCGGTGAACTTCTCGATGCAAAAGTCATCGATCACGTCTTGCCATTTTGGCTAGATCAGGGATGCGTGCAGAGCGTAACATGATACTTGCCTTGCCTGCATGGATGAGTTGAACTTATATCGCTACCTCTAACCTTGAACTTGAAAACCGCGGTATTCAGGTGGGTTCATTCATACCAGGGTATGGGCGTAATAGCGTGTAAAAATTCAGGTAGGAGCAAGTCATCTTTTTTCTGGTCGCAAGTTCCTTATAAGTACGCAAGTGAACTTGTCTCCTTGACTTCCCCCGCAAGTTAAGGGTCTTTTCCCCTACAAGTTCGTGTCCAGGATCTAGACCGTCATTTATCTGCGCCTCCGTTCCGCAGTCCGGATCTGGGATACCTGATCGAGATCGTTATCTACCGTACCAATTGACAGGGAAAGAACAAATCACAGTACCTATTACGCTGTTCAGCACGCTATATCACAAACCCTTGGGCCTTTAACTCTCCCAGATTTTCTCCTTGAACTCCATTTATCACCGACTCGTAGTCGCAGTCGCAGAGCATTGAAATCTAGGGTTTACAGTGGGTATGTAGTTCGAAAAGAAATCATTGCACAAAAGAGTCAAGATGCACACACCTCAATATCGAGTGTTGCCAACTACTGAGGAATAAACCCTGCACGCAAAGCACAGAAGATGAATAATTCATCTGACTTCACTGCGGGAACCCGGAAACGGCGATGAAGAAACAGCCAAGGTAGAAAAATAAGAAGCTCAAAGGAGCTCGGACCACCCCGGCTTGACCACGACCATGGTAACCACTGAATAATTCGGCCCGTTCAACCAAATCGTCCTTTGCTCGTCCGTCCCGCTCCCGGGTCCCCGCTGATCTTATCCAGACATTTACGGTAATTGATAATGAATGACAAGACCCTTATCTATAGAAAGGCGCATAAGCTGTGGGAATATGCTAACTTGCGCACTTATCAGTAACTTGCGACTGGAAGAAGAGCGCTTGTGTCCATCCGAATTTTTACACGCTATTACGCCCATATAATAGCGTGTAATAATTCAGATAGGTGCAAGTGAATTTTTTCCCTGACACAAGCTGGTATTGAGGGTGCAAGTTCGCTTGCATCCCCCCGCAAGTTAAAAGTTTTCTTACGCAAGTTCGCAGTTGGGTACACTTCGGGAATAGGATCTGGATCGTAATGTGTAAAACTCTGTCGAGCCGGGCGGGTACCGATCATTTGTTATGTATTTGTATGATTTCAAAATTTCTGGGAAGGAATACGGTGCCTACGCCGACCAGCCAGTCGTATTGTAAACCCTTTGCCTCTCTGGAATTTCGTTCTCAGTGCATCTCACTGAGCTCAATTTATCGCCGACTCCCATTCTCCACAGTGCAGAGCAACTCTAAGGTTCACCGCCTGGATGATGTCGAAAGATGTGCCAGTTCCAAATATATCATTACACAAATGACGTCGACATGCATACCTTGAATTCGAAGCCACAAGGATAGCCTGCTACTAAGGAACCTTGTTATATTTAAAGACCAGACACTGAAGGGATATATATATGAATATGTCGCGTGAACAGCGAAATGGAGATGAAGAAATCTGAAATAGGTAAATCAGACGAATTAGCTGAAGGAGTTCCGACCACGGAGCGTATCAAACCCGGAAATAATATCGTCCTGACTCCGACGACTCCTGCTCCGAAACCGGTCCCCGGATCTCATCCTGACCTCTATGGTAGCAACACGCGCCGGTAAGTACGTTTCCATTGAAAACGGCTTAACTTGTGGGGGACACGAACTTGCGCACTTTAAATGTAACCTGTAACCAGACAAATCCAACTTGTGCCCACCTCATTTTATGCACGCTATTACGCCCATACCAGGGCGAAAAGCCGACAAAGCAGCCTGCATCTTTTGTAAGAAAAGACGGGGAAAAGAGAGAGAAAGCACGTACCCAGTCAGTGTAGTATAACAATAACTAGAAACATGGAAAATAACGGCATCCTTCACCGGTGATGGTGAATGTGATCACTGGCTCCCGCATCACGTAGATGTCTAATATCCTGACAACGAACCAAGATCCCCACAGCCTCACACTCGACTGGTAGAGCATGGATGTCTGTACATTGTGATAAATACGCCGGGTCTCAAGTTACACTGCCCCCAAAATGGTTGGGTAGGAAATTGGTAAGAAGCAGTTAGAGAGCGGAAGGAAAACAGAGCTGCTGTTCAAACAATTATTAATCATGGACGACAGAAATCGGTCGCATGGCAAGTATGCCTTACAGATCAGTGTCGTGCGTATTAATTCACAGAGAAGAATCGAAGACTTTGAATTAGAATACAGAGAAATCAATTAAAACTATCGCGCAGCGAATTAGGCAGATTGTGATCAAAGGAAAGGATATCGACACACAATGTAGTATACAAAGCATAGTTGGCATGTTAAGAGATGATTCTCTCGTCGCGTCTCACCTATTCTGTACACTAGATGTGCGCGTGAGACAGAGAACTGTGTGATTAGAATCGAGCACCAACCCGAATAGAAGCTATTTGCTTCATAAAACCGTTGAGAAAAGCGGAGCCTGGCGAGGTCAGTGCAGAAACGACCATGGATCTCTGCGTAACGACATCAAAAGGAGATACTGCCAACGTGCTGTGATCCGGCCCATTTTGGTCGTCATATCGGAGGAGAAAGCTTCGATATGGCCAGGGCTCCGACGAGAATGACGATCGCAGGCATACAAGCCTGACGACGACGATTACTAGAATGACATCAATTGATGGTAAGCGAGGCCAAGGCTTCGGAGACTTACCTCGAGTAACCGTGTTCCCGAATCATAATAACAAAGTCCGCCTCTCTGATACCATCGGGAGACGAAGCATCGCGTCCAAGTCCCTTCGATTGTGGAAATGCACGGGATAGAGAATTGCGCAGTCGGGTAAGCGATATTGATGCATTGATGAGTGAAGCAGAGAGAGCGCATTATCATTACCGACTATGACCACATAGAACAGAGGCGTACCTTCAATGACGGATATAGCAAGTGGGGACTGAATGAGATCTTAGAACGTATCTCGGGGCGGTGGCCCAAGCAGTTCGATGGCGGAGTGCATATGCGGAGCTATGACCACAAAGATGGTTACATGGAAGATCCAAAATGACACCATTTCACGAGTTTCATGGCTTGCTTTACAGTCGAAAGTGTAAAGGGTGTTGTATTGAGCGGCGAAGATAAGCTACATAGCGGTATCATGGTGAACCGTATAGATCAACATGTAACGGAGCACGCTACGTCAAGAATTAGTTATCAGGATTGGAACAGCGCATGTGTAGCGTACGCACCGGTGATCATCGATCAGACATCAAAACCTGGCGTATGTACCACTTCCACAAGCTGAGAATATCGCTGCGACTTGACTATATGTGTCCTTGTTGTCATCTGTTCCTCGGTAAGCAATGAACGGGGAAGACAAGAGAGACGCAGACTTTATTCCAGTGAGCACCCCGAAAGTCAAGTCCTCTTTCTGTGTTGTCGTCGTTGAACCTATGGCGATGTTGCAACCGCCGCGGACGAGATCAGAAGCCGAGACGTCCTGTTGTCGAGACTTATGAGTAAAACAGTATCGTCGAGGTCCATTGCCGTACCATCAGAACTGGAAAGTGGGATCCCATATCTTGCTGCTACTTCGAAGCGTCGTACGGGTTCAATGGAGGGTCCTGGGCCAGATAAGGACCCATGCCCTCAGGCTCGTGTACTCGACAATGGATGAGCGCCGTTAAGAGAGAGTGCCGAGAGGGACCTTGCGGCGATGCTGATGAATCTGTCGTCAACTGGCATGGATAAAAATAGTGAGATCATAGCTGGCGTCGTCTCGTCAGATCGGCATGCAAGGCGGATGGAGACCGGCTCACCTTCTTCCACGGTCAACGATAACCCCGACAATAATGAAGATGACGCCTCCTGAATATTTGATCGAGTAGAACTGTGGACGTGCTTCTAGCCACCGGCTCTCATCGATCTCATCTTGGGACTAGGCTTTCTATGCGACGGCCTGAACAGGAGAAACAGCAATAGACGGGATGAGATTGATGAGAGAAGAAGGAGACGACGCAATTTTGATGGTGGTAGTCTGCATCGTGAAATTGACCGGCCGGTAACCTAACTTGACATCAACCGGCAGCATGGGCCGAAAGTCCGAAATCCGCCTTTCCCTCCACCCATCATCGTGACAGACGGCAAATTACTGCCACCCCCGGGAAGCTCGAATGTGACACCGTCTAGCTCTCATTTAGCTCGTCCACCTCAGTACAATGAAGACATTGAACATGGAGTCAACGGGCTCACACCGACCAAACTCACACTGTCAAACCGATGCCTCCGCTATAGCACCCGCAAATATTCCGCTTCACTAAGGGACGTGCCAAACGATGAGGACGGTCTGCAGTGGTGTAAAGAGAAGGACATCACCATTCACGGAATAGAGTTCAAAAAGCAGGCACATTGTACTATCTATGTCGATAGATCGGTGAGGACACCGCCATTCCTAGATACCAGATTGACTGATCTTTATTCAGGGGACCACTAGGCTTTACGGCCATTGAATCGTCACGTCGAATGAGCCACGTTGCAGGACGGTGTGGGAGGACTTCAGGGATAAGGTACGTCTCTCTTGATGTTCTTTGATGTTCTGGGACTTAGACGTGCCATTATCTCTATAGGGATGCGCTGCGAAAGGATCGACGTACCGCGTAAGTCAATTTACGCTCATACATATCCACCGATTTCTGATATATTTTGAAGCGCATTGAAGCCCAGATGAGAAAACATCAACCGCTATGGGATAATTGGCAGGAGATGTGTTCTACGACCCCTGCCGACTACGAAGGGCATCATTTTGATCGACCGCACCGCTGCGAGCAGGTAAGAGACGTCGTATTACAGACGTAATTTATTACTGATGCTTATGATTCAGAGCTTATTCGGTACTAGTGTAACGGGTCTGGTTCCTCAAGGACAAAATTTTCTGATCCATGTATCATTTCTTTCCTTCGCGGAATATCTCTGTACGTTTAATAATGAAGGGCGTCGTGCTTCGGCAGAAACTGTCTCTTATCCTCGTATCAATTCGCAGCTCTCGTTGGTTTAGCATTGTTACAATACTAGGGATCGGTGGGTCAATATGTGTTCTAATATTGTTCAAGGTCAGAATTTTACATTCTTCTTGGGCAACTGCACCGACGTTCCTCTCAACTCGAGCACGTAACTCAGACAAGTCAGCTGTTTCCCACTTACATGCTTGCCGTACATTTAGATGCCAGATAAAATCAGCGGGGCAATGTCCTTTTCATCGCAGTCTTGATGCGTGTATTATGGCCATATTCTACAGAGCAGAACTATTTCTACATTATCCATCGCCTGCCGCCTCAACAGTTTACCTATGGAAGGCTGGTATTCGTCTTTCCGAGAAGCTAGAATGATAAAAAAGTATACCATAGTTGCAGTTTGATGGTGTAACGGACGTCGGTCTCGCATGAGGCACTACCAGGTCTATTTTGATCCCGTCGTGAGTTCGAATCCCCATCCGCTGAATGGCAACCACATCATCGGGGCATCGATACCATTTCAGAAGTCGAAAACTTTGTCTCGCTTCCGCACTGAAACGGTCGTCTATTTTGCATTTCGGCATGTGGCGAGTGACCCGCAACTGGAGCTCCTTGAGTATACCTACTCAACTACGACTACAAATACCTTTCTGGCAGTGTCACGAAGAAAACACCTGTCTTTCATGACTACGGATATGAATGCTATGGGGACCCGCTGTCATACTATGCACGCTGTTCTCCAAACCCGACTAAATCGAAAAGAAAAGGAAAGAAATCCCATAGCGACAGCCTTCCTACACTTTACCTTCAGTTTGGATGTGATAGCCTCGCACTGAGGAGATGCGCACATGTTTTTATCATGCCTTCATCAGTGGTTATCTTCGATGCAAATCAGAATAATTCACATTTCTCGCCATGCGGAGAGATACTGATAAATTAAATGATCGATTTAACAACGAAAGAAAAGCTATTTACACTGTTGGTGAGGTGAGCATCTTTCATTCAGTGGAATCTTGAAGACCTGGAGGAGTGCCTCTCTCAAGCAGGTCGATTCCCGCACCTGTAAAGGAGGTTTCTTTTGAAGAACGGAATACGAGGAAGAGAACATCGGATAACCGCAGCACGAGGAACGGTAATACTGGCATGATCCTAAGTAAAATCCTCACTGGTTTTAATTATCCCAAGTACCTCTGTCTCACTGTGTCTCAGCACTCATGACACCTTGATCCGAGGACACTGTATGTCCGGCATCGACACAATAGCATCCCGTGAACAACTCAGAGATACACGGGGAAGGATGCTCGTGGAGAGCCATTGTATGTGCTTTGTTAACATGTGAAGACTGGCTTTGGCTGTACACCCCCCCCCTACAACTATTCTACGTCGATCTTTGCCTCGCCAGTGCTATCACCCAATGCGATATGCCCTTCAGCTAATCGAATAAGAGCGTCCATGGAATCCTCTTCCTCAAAATGGTCTTTCCCTTTGTACATGAACTTGATACAGAAGTTACGAGTGATCAACCCCCGAAGACGGGCCAAATGATTCGGCGTATCAATTTGGATCCAACATTCCGAGTCAGGTGTACGGAGCACCAGTCGCTCCAAGCCGGCTTCAGCATGCGCGCGCGCCATCGAAGAAATCAAATTGTCTGCGAACAGAAGTGTTGACGAGGAAGGCAAGTAGTAAATGCTAAGTCTCCGCAGCGATGGGAGCCAGTCAGGACGGACCAACTCCTGCGTAGAATCTGAAAAATTCTCCCTATCGATGGTGAGCACCAGATCCACCAATGTTCCGCTGGAACTGAGCAGTATGACCTTGAACGTCGAAAATGGAACAGGCTGTTGAATCTCTAAATATCGCAATGGACAGTCAGATCTGTCCACAAATGAACAGACGTCTCCGAGGTCGTTGTCGTACATCGGACTGTGGGACTCTGTGGGATCGGTGAAGAGAATTAATTCCTCGAGTCCCGGCATGCGACACCAGAATAAACTGGCCGGAACGCAGTCGACGAGTGTCAATTTCCGAGGCGTGCATGTATAACGGGTTCTAGTGGAGTGCCTCTGATCATCTCGCTTTTGCAATGGAAAGAGAAGGTATCGAGGTTGACTGCGCGAGTGATGCACTCATGAAAAAGGGACGAGGCGCCCGTTTCGGACCGGTCAGTTATGGAGAGCCTAGTGAGCTGATGAAGGGGAAGAGAGAGGTTCTGAAGCTCCTGTCCTTCAAATTCAACGACTCGCAACGAAATTGCAGAAGCGAAGAATTCGGCACTCGGAGGCTCCTGGAGCGGATCTCGAAACCATGGGTAGTAGTTATGAGCCTTCCCAGCTTCGAGACGAAGAGTACGAAGGTGCGGTATGTTTCTGAACAAGCCCAAGAACTGCTGAAAATATCAGAAGCAGGAGGAAAAAGGGCACGTAGAATTCTGCGTTTGCGTTTGCGTGCATGCGTTTGCGTTTTCACGCATGCGTTTGTCACGTCTGCGTGAGCGTGACATGGATGCGTTTGTTGGCCGTCTTGTGCATTTGGGCTTACAGACGCCGGTAAAATTAATTTGTTAGCTACAGTGCAAGTAATACTTACTGCCTATCAGATTTATACCCAGTATGACATCAACACCAGCCATAATTAACCCTCTTTGACATGGTAGAGTCTCTGTTCAGCTGAGTCCATTAATGTTCGAGCTGATATTTTAAATGTAAGAGCATCTGGAGGTTTTGAGAGGTGTTATTGACCATGAGGTATGATAACCTCCAGTAAAAACCATGGTACCATTACCATTCTGTTGAGGAACAAGCTGAAGAAACCAGGGGGGAATTGGGCCAAATCCTGGCTCAAAAACGACAACTTGACGGCGACCTGGCTTTGCATGACTAGAATACATCATAAAAGTAAAATACCTGCCTAGAGTGAGCGACTAGAAGCAATTACGGGCGGGAGAAATAGAAGCGATCATAAGTCAACTAGTTCAACTCGGACTTGAACGCATCAAACGCACCGAACGCAGATTTGTCACAACACTGTCACACACTTGCGTTTAATTTCGGACGCATGCGTTTCCAAAAGGAACACATGCATGCACTATCTTAACGCATGCGTTCAATGTTTGGACACATGCATGACTTATTTCTGAGGGGTGTGAGTCTTTGCATTGATTTTAGAGGTGCCTGATTTACTCAAAGTCAAGAACAACGAAGGGATTACAAGTATTTTGACATACAACAGTACTATATTCTTTGTGATACTAGAACTGACTAACATGCATGCATTTATAGCCTTTCTAGACGATTCCCCTTCATTCTTGACTCATAGTAAGCCACGGAGATATCTCCAGGAAACTCAGAAAAGTAAGTCATTTTCAACAGAAAATATAATCAACAGGTATCGTTGAACTGACACTGGTTATCAGGATACTATGCATCTAAACGTGTCATTTGGCATATAAATGAACGCAAGTTGAACTCACGCACATGCAGATGAACGCAGTTGAACGCATGCACGCAGATGTCGAATGCAGAATTCTCTTGGCCCGATAATTCAGAAATGCAGTCTCTGGGTGCCATGTCACCTTTTTTCAAGCAGCATGGCAAGAGAACCAAGGGGAAATTAGGCTGAAGACGAGCATTGGGCAAGCACTTCTGTGAAATTTTCAGGAACAAGACACAAAGCTGGGAGTGGTGACAGAGGTATTTGTATTTGTCGAAGACAAGAAGTTGGCATAGATACTAGGATGGCCATGATATACCTGTGATGTTTAATTTGCCGGTTTTGCATAGTAGGGATTTAATCTTGTGCACCTTGGCAGTCGTTGAGAAAGTAGTTACATAGAAGCTCAGGAAGCAGTATCATTGGTCCTGAGTATTGGCACATGAAGATGACCGCGAGATTTTGAAGGGCAAGCACGAGTAGATGTCCTGCTTTCAGGTGACTAAGCACGAGGACCAATGACAATAGACAGAGCCCGTTGAAGATGAGAATATGGCAAGCATTTTTGTATATGCCAATCGAAATACCCAGAGAAATGAAATTGGGGTATGGAGTGGCGATGAATATTTGTCCTTTCAAAGACAAGATTAATCTAAGGTCAGCCTACCGTGAGATTTCTGTGATCTCCAGGTCTTCTAAATTTGAGTATTTGCTCTAAGAGTGATTATGCATCATATGTTAGTTATCGAGAAAGTAGCTATGCCTCAACCTCAGGAAGGAAATATCCTTGGTCCTGAGTAAAGAAAGGTTTAAGAGGACGACTACTAAAGCTTGAGGTGACAACTAAAAGCCAGGTGGTCCGAGTCTGATTTCTAATTCTCCAGCTACGTGGAGGGTCTGAACATGCCACTTTAGGCGGTCAGAGCTCATGCTGAAAATTTAGGTGGTGATGGCCCAGAAGAGAAGGGTTCAGCAAATACCGAGAATCCCCTGGCTCCTTCTCTGATAAGGCTTGCATGACTATTTGATGGTCTAGGACAACACATCTCAAATATCAGAATGGAGAAAGGACAGAACTACTCATGGCCACAAGAACTACTGTGGATTCTCTCAGGTTTGGGAGGATGGAACCCGGGGAGCCCGGCAAACTGCTTTTGAACTACTTTTTATCAATTTTGGTAAATTCTTCTTGACTTGGAGCAGAGTCACTCAAAAATATGCTACTTTAAGCGATCTTATCTATGTTCCACTGTCTGAGATTTCGAAGCCTGGGAGTGAACGCTTGCTACACTTTTTTATTTCTTTCCGGAAGTAATCCAGTCGGGACCGCATAATATGTGATACTTACATCTTCTTCAGACACTGCAAACACAAGTGCAGAAATAATTCTACAAGTGCTATTGTGGCTTTCTTTCTTAATTCCATTAATAGCTGGGTTTTCATATGTGAAAGGATTCACTACTGTAAAGGATGGCGTGTAAACTATTTGTCTGTAGCTGGGACCACCTCTCCAAAATGATGAACAACATAAGTTGGTGCACCCAATTGAAGTGGTCAAACTTCAATCTATGCCAAGTCAGCACACGTCTCAGAACAACATCTCATCGATGCATCCATGACACATTTCAATCGTCAAGTGCAGACCCCCTACCTTCTCGGGAGGGTAAAAAAATGGGAGTCCTTCAATCCAGCCTCGTTCTTCATCCATCACCATCGTCTATGAAGAAATCACTGTGTATCAGATCTTGGGACACTCATCACACTGTATCTCAGCTGGCTGGTGGTTTGTTGAAGCTTGATAATTCTTCGGGCTGATTGTTCAATGCCGCTCGCCCACCCAATGTACCTTGCCAGAAGATGGATGACCCAGACCTACCTACCCAAACTCCCGGTGGATAACACCCCAAAATTGGAGGAAGATCATGGTTACTTGGTGCCACAAGGGCGTTCAATGGTTTATCTATCTGAATTCTTTCAGTTCAGGGATTCTTCTAGATGCAACTGGAGGCAGCGCTGAGCTTTACCACAAAGTCTGATAAATGCTTCTCCTCTATTCGTTTGGGAGAGTAGCATGGCGAGTCTGGAGGACAGCCTTAGCAGGCAATATTATATATACAAGACAGTCAATTGACAGGCCAGCTGATAAATCCAGACTGTCAATTGACTGGCCTCCCAAATATAGTGCTGGGCCTCATCACAGCTGCTGGGGAGCATCATGGCTCATCACAGCCCTCCCCTGCGCTCGCTGGGGCACAGCCATGCCTCTGCTACTTGTCACGGTGGGGGCACGCCCCTCCGCTCAATATGGGCGCAATTTTTCCATTTTTGGAATCAGGTCCAAATGACCTCATTTTGATGGGGTTTTTTTGTGACATCATTTCCGGGGTAGCGGGTAGGGTTCCTGGCACCCATCAATTCTCCCACCCTCCCACTCATTAGCTCGGGATTTTCCATTTTTGGTCCCAAAAATCAAAAACTTCAAAAATGCTTTTTTTCACTTGCTTTTTTCGGTGGTCAGTAGCGACCATGTATCCGGCTCTATTGCAGCACACTTGAAAAAAAAAGTTGGGATGATCCAAAATGGAAATACCCTGCCCAATCCGCTCAATATTGGCTTCGACGCATGTAATCACTCAAATCAGGCCAGAAAAAAAATGCTGGGGTCCCTATTTATTAGAAGAATGATAATTGCCATAATAGCAACCACTACATGGTGATGCCAGGCTGGATGCAGCCTGGCTGATGTTCAACATTGTCAATTTCTCGAAGTCACTCATGATGGCATAGGTAAACAGATATAAATATTTTCCAATTTCTCAAGTTCAAGTGTATTTTGCTCACTATCAACCTATATGCAGCATTAATTTATCTATTTACATGGTCCTACTGAAAAAATACATATCACTCAGGGAAAGCTTCCTCAGGCGACTCATCCCCGCTACTGTAAGCATCACTGCCCTCCCCATCGCCTTCAGAGTCCTCACTATCACTCCCATCCTCCTCAACGCTGTCATCATCATTGTTGGCCGTTGTTAGGTGAGAGTATGACTCCTGTTCCATGTCCTCCAACAGTGTTGTCCACAATTCCTTGAAACTCGTTCTCAATGTGAGCTGTAAATCCCTCTGCCGGCACACATATGCTCGTAGCCCTTCCTTGAGAGCTTCTTCCCCTCCGACGTCCCTTCTCTGCTCTCGCTCCCCCCACCAATCTGCCTTCCACTGAAGGAAACTAAGCACGCGACACATTTCTTCCCACAGTAATAACACCTCCTCCTCGCTTCATTTGGCGCGTGCACGACTCTGGCACCACTCTGATCGCAGTATCTCATCATTCTTGTCAGTTCCATCCTGTATATTGATAGTCGACGTGAGCCAAATCCACGATAACATCCGCCTTGTCTTGCCAGTACCCTCATATCATGAACACTCCTGTAAATCCAGGTCGATGGGCTCTTCTTCCTCTTCAGCAGCATCCCTCCTGGGTTCATCGCTATCTTTGTTTGTCCCTCATCTCCCTGGGCCATGGGCTGTGCGCTCTGGATCCATGTATGCACGAATATCCTTGTTCTCCAGCACTCGCAGGACCTCCTCCCATATGCCGTTCCCTACCAAGCTAAGCTTCGCCTCCCTCGCAGTCCGATACTTTGTGGCAAAACCAAGCGCATGTTGGTGCACGCTGTCAATAACACTTCTTGACCTCGTTGAAGCCTGCTGGCCACAGGTGTTCTTGTTTTTGTACTGCACCATGCGCAGTTTTAGCCATAGTGTATGACGTATGCCTTGAAGAGCGTCATGGCATTGTGCCATACGCAAACGGTCCTCAATAGAACCTAGCCCTTCCACACAAACATCCCCTCGCTTCTCAGCAGCGATACTTGAAGGTAACCAAAGCATCATATCCTCCAGATTCTGATCTTGGTCATTCATTGCGAGGTCGCCTCCCTCCCCGATATCAGCCAAGTACTGCAATAAACCTGGCATATAAATCGCTCGCAGAGGGCCCCAACTTTCCAGCTTTGCTCAAAGGATGTTCCTTTGGTCGGAGAGAGTTGTGTCCTGGCACTCCGTTAATGTTTTATTCTTGTATTTTGAGGCAAGTGTTTGTACTTTTTTTCTGCAACATACATTTCAGCACAGACAGTAACCCGTGATACTGCACTAATTACTTACATGGCATCCTCAAGCTGGAGTCCCAAGATAATGAATTTGTCAGCACTCGTTGCATGCCATGCCAAACCTCCTGATCATTTGTGCTCCTCCTCCTCCTCCTCCGCAAGCTCCTTTTCAACCTCCTTCTCACTCATTGCTGACATGTGTTTCAGTTGTAATCCATATGACAAACACTTTGCAACCCACATTCGCCTTCAACATGGAAGGGATTATCCACCTGCTTGGGAAATTGATCATTCTCCCATTGCACACAAAGTTCGCCCCAGCCTTGAACAAGGTCCTCTGGGAGATTTGCCATAAGGCCATGATGCCCCTCCACTTGCACGTTTCACTCTTTGATGGCCGCCTTGTACTTCCGTGCCAAAGTCCGTCCTTCAGAATATATCAGAACCCCCCACCAAGGGTCAAACTCACCACCACTTACCCATAAGAGTATACTTCAGCCAATTCCAGAAGCCAAAGTGATCATCTAACACATCTTGCCATGATCCTGGTCCCATGGTCTTCATCGAGTTTCCGAGGCTGTTATGAGGCCCCCAGATACGCTCGGGTGCTTCTGCATCAGTGTTACCTATACCCTTCACAAGGTTGCATGAAAATTTGTGATGATTCTCTGCGTGATGCGTCGGTTCATGAAACTTGGGAATTACAGGAGTAAGCTGCAAACAGCCGTTATTTTGAAGGTTTGAAGGCCAGCCTTCCATGCGTGTGCTGAGATTCACAAACCATTGGCACACAATGTCATAGCTGATAAATCCGCAAATCAGAGTGACAAACGCCTGAAGCGCGGATCCAAATATGAAATCCATAAGGGCGTATCTAATACAGGTGAGCGTCATGTCTGGGGAGCCAGTCCACCCTTACCTCTCGCCTTTGTGCAAGTTCCCGACTGCCACAATGAACTCCCCCCTCATGCATGAAACCGCCCCAACCCCAGTATAGCGGAGGCCCTTCAAGAACTTCGTGTCTTGTTTTGCCAACGCTGCAAAGCCAACACAAGTACTTATCTGTTTGAAATTGTCAGCCTGATTCCAGGTAATTGGTGAACCGTCTCACATCCTCATCCAACACGTGCTTTCGAATGTAGCTATCTTATTCCGCCTTTGGCACCAGGTATGCCCAGCCAATTCCTAGCCCCGGATCACGGGAAAATGACGAGACCAACTGGTTTTTAAGGTGAAAATTTGCGTCCATACACAAAATTACAGCATATAAAAACCTAAGACCCATCAGTTGTATTCCAATCCAAATACGTGTAAATGCTACTGACTGAAATTCTGGGGGTGCATTCTCCCATCCCAGCAGCAGGTTAATACCCGGACATGGGCATGAAGGGCATAGCACTGCTAAATCTCCCGGCTTCATCATTGCCACACTGTCATTCATCTGGGCCCTTCCACCCTGCTTCAACATCTTGAGGTGGGCCCATTGCAGCTTCATTCTCATCAGCATCTTGATTCTGACCTTTGACACAGCCATTCCTGTGTTAACTGACGTCTTCTCAAGAGTGCGATAGAAGTCGTAGACTGATACCTTTGAGCATAAGGAAAGAATGTGAAGAAATTCGAGCAGGCAGAATGTTGCGCATGTCATTGGAACTTTTTGGCTTGCAGGATACCAACCACGACAGAGGAGTTGGATATGGTGAGGTAGTTCACATTCACATCCGCAGTAGTCGACCGAAATGTCATGGATGCCGGTTGTGTGAAGGACCTTGAATGCCATATGACCTGGTATTGGTGCATGGCAGCACATGCTAGTATGGTTTAGCTGCATGCGCAACCTGATCTCATGCAATGTTATTCACTCGAAGAAAGACCCGTTCCACTTCTGTTCAAGCCAATGTCAAGCTTGTGTCTCTGGAGGTTTGAACAAACATACCTTGATACGATGCAGTGGTTCCAAGTGATGGCGTCGTCGGCAGCAACTCTCACAGACCAAATCGTCCATGAGACAGTCGATGCATCGATATTTGGGCCTTCCTACGACATCTGAACACTGAAATAAGCAATCAGAGCACTGAGTTTGCACAGTGTGGTCTCCTCGACCCTCATGTCGACAGAGCTCATCCAGATACTGGTCCCTGTATTTCTCCTTCCACACCACATGCGGCCTCCTCTGACATGGACTCGTGAGTTCCACGAAAATTGGCAACGGTTTACCGCCTCACCAAAATTTTACTCCTCTTATGAATAGGTTTTTTGGTGGTGGCAGCTTGCTGGAAAATCCGACTATCGTAGACCTCCCCAGCAAGTTCTTCTTCAAACCATTCACCGCTCGGATCAAGTGCTAGTTCATGATTTTCGGTGGGTCCCCAAGAATCACCGCGTATCCAGGTGGTGAGGCCCATTTGTGTCGAAACAGGTGCTTCATATACATGCCCTGCAGCACTGACAGCCATTTCGTGGGAATAGATGACCTCAAAGTTGTTGTCAAGGTCTATGCGATCGTTGTAAATGGTAGTCAATCCCCAACCCACCCTCTGTTGCCTACCATTGACGATCTCGAAGGCTGGCATAACGGTTGAAGAAAATGCGGTGATATGTCACGTGATGTGAACATTTGCTTGTTGACTGGACAACCTCCCTCTGCCTTTGCCCAAACGAACTACCTACCTATCATCTCATCAGACTGTCTCTCGGCCCTTAGCAATGGTAAATCTGCCTCATATGTCCTCTTACTTGCGAAACGTCGTGTCTGGCAGGCGGGAGATCTCTAGACAAATTTCGAATACTTGAGTCCAGGAATTTGATATTTCGAGGATGACTCCTCTTGCTAACCTTGCGAGGCGTTCTCCGTCCCCTGTATGGGCACCTGTACTAATGTTTGATTCTGTTTCAGGCATCTTGAAAGCCTACTTTTTGCCCAGATGTGTGAGTAGTTTCTAGTACGTCTTCTGGACCAAAGCCATCTCTAACTTTGCCTGTTCAGACATGTCTTTTTGCCCTGGACAACGCCACCGATCATTGTTCCTGACCCGTCCTTCGACTTTCCAGCCCTGGTACATGAGCGAGTGCAGGAGGAGGAGAGATTGGCAGCTCTTGACGCATATGACCCATTTGATAGCCACTCACCACTCTCATCACCACCTGACACCCCTCCACCCTCCTCTCCGGCCATGGAGAACCCCCCACTTATCGAAATTCCCAAACTGCCTCCCCTTGAACCCGCATCCTCTGCCAAGTCCCATGCCAAACACCAATCCAAGAAGAACAGACACCTCAAGCGTCAACGTGCCAAGGAGGAAAGTTGGGCCTATGACTATGAAGTTCCTCCGCCTCTATGCCTCAAGCATGCTCACGCAGCTGACCCCATCAAGACTGACTTTGATACGGAATCTGCACCTCATGCCAGCACGGCGTACCTAGGGTTATGGGAGGAGAGTTGGAAGTGGGAGCATATGCTGGAGGAGCTGGTCAGCCCTGAATACGGGTTTCAGCACCGTGCCTGGATCGGGTAGTATGTCTATGAACCATTTTCCAACTTTACAAACTGACTGCCACCTAGCACTCCCACTCCAATCACTGACCATGACGGCTGTGTCATCGCTGTGCTCGCCGGGCAGCCCGATGATCCTAATTGGAATGAGGTACATGAGGAGGCCCTCGAGTCCTTGGAATGGCTGCAGAAGGAATGCAAGTTCTCGGAGGAGCAGCGCAAGCACCGACGTGGCAAGGCGCCCTAAGTGTCGGTATTTCCTATGGAGGAGGCCAAATGGTATGGCCCCCATCACAACTCCGCATTCACAAGCTCACAGTTCCACGCAGCATCCCCAAAACCTCCACCACAACAAAGCCAACACCATGGTATTAACCACCCTTTTGAACATGCTTGCTTTCACTCGCTTAGCTGGGTTTGCGAGCTGTATGTGCCTCTCACAGCTCCTCTGACATTTTACTGATTGTTCACCAGCGGCCTTCGCCACCTGGGCTCCCAAAGATTTCCACCACTATGCGACGCACCTTTGCGACCTCTTGCTTCACGATGCGGCCCTAGTACTGAATTGGGCATCTAGTATATTTGCCGCAGCGACCTTCAACTTTGGCCCCCATATGCTTTGTTTCCGACATACCAATTCTGGCAACCTACCCTTTGGTTGGTGTGCCATCACGGCGCTTGGCCATTACGATTTCAGATGAGGAGGGCATCTGGTCCTTTGGGATCTGAAGCTCGTAATCGATTTCCCCCCTGGATCGACCATCCTGATTCCCTCAGCAATCCTCCGTCACTCGAACACTGCGATAGGCAAATGGGAATGCCGCTACTCCTTCACGCAATATATGGCCGGCAGATTATTTCGCTGGTTGACTATGGATTTCAGTCCAGCGAATATTATTGGGACTCGCTGGATGGGGATGGTCTCTTGAAGGCACGGGCAGAATGACAGCAACGGTGGGCCCAAGGCTTAGATATGTTTTCGAAGCTAGACAATTTGCGTAGCCAGTAGTAGGCGACATCTTAGAACTACATTACACTGAATGAATGATGTGTGCGACATCTATACAACATCCTACTGAATAAAATCATGCCTCTCACATCCCTAGGAAAGTCCTGAATGTGCAGTTGAATGTTGATTCCAAGATTCGCTGGATAATGTCACCATTGAGTCACATAGTTATTGGAATCAAGACCTATCACACTACTTAACATTGGCTATTCCGTTGGTTTCCTGATTCATTGGTGCTCTAAGAAATTACAATATGGTAGAACACATTGAACAGGATCTTTAACCACCTTAACTACTGCAAACAGAGGCCAAAATGACAAGAGATATAACATTTTACTTCCAAAGCATGGTGAGTTTGTGATATCATCCCAAACAGGAATATCAGAACGGCAAACGAAGCCGAAGTCACTTGCACCTCGATGACCATGATCGACCAGGATTCTGCTGAGGACGCGCTCTCTGATACCACTCCCCGTTTGTGGCATGACTTTCTGGATGACCCCAACCTTGTATTGGCCGCCATGGCTTTGGAGATGAAGAATACACCAGCTCGCATCTGGGCCTCGCGCAAATACTACATATGGTGTGTATCACAGATATTTCTACAGCTTACGATGCATATTCATGCAGGCATAGTCACCAGGAGACATTATCAGCAAAGGCTCTGCACCATGTACAGGTGTCAGTGATCCCCTCAGACTTGATTCTGTGCAGCTACCAGCAACTCAACCATTGTTTATAGGCAACGGGTGGCCCTCAAATCGGCCAGCCAAGAAGAACAAGTCTGCTACATTCAAAAGCAATGTCTATCACAAGCCCAGTATCGAGCGGGGAGACGCAGCGAATTGGCTGCAAAGGAGAAGGCACGGTGCCAATGGAAAAAATTGTAAGTCCTAATCGGTTCACACCACAACTCATACTCATGGCCAGCTCCTAGGGCTCAGTCATGGAGATCCGATTAGCTGAGATGTTGCGTGTACTAAGATTAGGGTAATTTCAAGGGCGCCAATTTTAAAAAGATGGCATGAACATAGACAATATTTGATCAAATTCAGGCTGTACTTCAGCTATTAGACTGAGAAGTAATAAAATAAAGTCATTTTGTTCATTGTTGAACCATAGTATTCGAATTGAAAGTATCGTCTACAATTGTTCATCTAGTCAAATTGGGCCATGACAGACTCCAGTTCCTCTGCATCCCACTCCAAGCTCTCCTTGTCCCACTTCTCAATAGGCTGATCCCAACAGGATCCCACGATTGGCTCTCGGAAGAGAGTGCCTGCATGGTAGTGGGAGGAATAATATTGCATAGCCTGGCGAAAGGTAGGAAACCCGACTTGAGCACCACCGGTTACATAGTCTGTCAACTCCTGAAATAGCAACCTGAAATTGTGAAAGGAGTTAGTTCAGGCATAGTAAATCATAGAAGAAATGGTACCAGTTGCTGTATACACCTATGTCCTGCCCAACTGATACAGTGTACCATTTCTTGGGCAGAGGGCGCTGGTATTTGGGCCGGGGGATCTTGTCTGGGTGACGAATGTAATACCTTGGAGAGTTGTCAACCACTGAGTCAATGATGGACTCGACTGCGCAGTGGGACTGGTGCTTAGTAGGGCTACCAGTCGGCGTGCTGGTTGGAAAATGCAAGGGCGGAGCACAAGATGTTGGCATCAAGAAGGGAGAAGCACGTTCAATTTTGATCGGAGGAGTGACTGGGTGAGGGCTAGCAGTGTATGGAGATAATGGAACAAATGGAGAATTGGTGCGTGAAGCTCTTCCTTGGCCGTGGAGGGAGCAAGGAGTACCGGGTGCAGAGGAGTGACACAAGGGTGAGTGAGCTTGTGAAACGAATGGAGCGGGCGAGGCAGGCTGCAGCTGCAGCGTAGCAGAGCGACAATACCTGGATGTGGTCACCATCGTAACCGTCTTGACCGTCACCTCAATGTCCATGTCTGCATGGTGTATAAGTTTCTGGAAAAAAAAAAAGAGATGCAAGGTACCCACCTTCATTGTCAGACTGCAGCGCATTCAATCAAGTCGCTGTGGGGGTATGGCCACCTATCCAGCAGTTAGTCAGAGGAGTCATGAGTCGGAGGCTGTACACACGAGAAGCTGGCATTGAACGGCTTGGTGTGCATGAAGAGGCTCTGGAGGAGGCTTGGAAAGACGACGTCAAGGACGGCGCTGGGGAAGCTGTCCTCATTCTTGAACAGAAAGGTGCCAAGTGGATGTGCTGACAGAATTGCTCCTAAAGTACTTGACTAGGCCAAGGCTCCTGAGTAGATCGGCAGATTCTGGGAGAGGGTTTAGGGCAAACTGTGGATGGGCGGAACTCCACGTTAATGGCATTGGAAATGTATGATAAGATAAACAGGAAATCAGACGGTCAGCGCAAGATATTTGTTTCAGCGGGAAAAGCCTGACGTGGGGTGTAACAGATTGGCAAAAGCCTACCTGCATTGACTTCTCTTCCACACTGCCCTCTCGAAACTATACCTTCCTTCGCGTTGAAATTTGAACGGTGCGTTAGTTTAATTTAGACAAAGAACCAATAGAACTGACCTGCACACAGAGATGGTCAACCCTGGGGCTTTTTGCAGGCAAAGAAAGGAGTTCCTGTTGAATGAGAGAGATGGTTATGCGCAGGCAGTACAAGAGGACCGGGCAGCAGAGCAAGTTGTCGATATCTGGCAGCAATTCTTTAAGAGATTTCCGATTCACCTCGCTGACAATGTTGAACCAACTGCAGAGGATCTCGCGAAAGTCGATGACCAAGCCCCGGACCCAGAGATAGAGCATCCCAATGAGGATGAGTTGGATGCTGTTGAATATCAGAAGAAGATGGCCGAGTTCGAGGCGGACAAGGCCAGGCTTAACTATCGCAAGAAGGTGAGTGAAGGAACACGCATCGCGGTGTTACAACACGTTTGGCATCAAAGGGCATGACTGACAATCTAGCGACTTAGCAAATCAAGCGCTGGCTTGCTTACCAGTACTCCAAGATGAATGATCTCTCAGCCAAGGACTTGGGCAAAGAGAACGTGTTCACAATTCTGCTCCATCGCCTGACTGGGGTCTCGGTTGTCAAGCCTCACAAGGCTCAAGCATTTGCACTCTGGGCCAAGGCAAATACAGAAACGATCACCAAGGTCTGGGAGGCTGAATTGATGAAGAAAATGATTGCGCCAGGCGAGTGAGCTGCAAAGCTGAACACACTGAAGAGTAGGCTGTTTAAGAAGGAGTCTAAGGAGGTCCAGGATGAATGGTCAGCTACGGCAGATGAGGAGCACGAGGCTGCATTGGAAGAGTATCAGAAGAAGTTGGAAGCTCCAATTTCAAAGGAGCCGGCTGATATGCAACGGTGCATGAATGTGATTTCGTGTTATTGTCCATTCATTGACTAATGATCTGTGTGTAGATGCCTGGAGCAACTACCAACAGTGATACAGCCATTCATCGACATGATCATGCAGGAAACAGGATGTCCAGTCTCATGTATTGTAGGTGGTCCTCAACCGGCTGACGGGGGCAGGCATCATGTATCTTTGTAAGTGGCGCCATCACTTACATTTGCCAGTTCTGATAGGCCATAGTTTTCATGCTGGAACGATGTTAGGAAACAACAAGCAGAATTTTGTTCAGGCCGAGCAGACGAACTACAGGAAGTATGTCGTGCCAATGTTTGGCAATTTTCTGAAGAGGTGCTTTAGTGCATGCGTGCCTTAGATGTACGCATATAGAGGCTGACATTCTTACTGGATAGCGGTGGAAATGTGCTGAGCTCGAGCTCTCCCAGCTGATACACCAATGTTGGAGAGCATCAGATTCTCAGAAGAACAAGGCATCACTCATCAAAGAATCGATGGAGAGGTGTACAGTGAATCCGGAGGACATGTTAATCTCGCCTCCACAGACTCGCATTCTGCACCACCACCACCAAATACAAAGTCATCCATAGCCCCTATGAATAACCCTATCCCATTGCCACCTCAGCCAGCTCCACTGCCTAATTCGAAAGAGCCATCTAGAGCACCTACACCGGCACGGTCACCATTGAAGTCGAGGGCACCGACACCTGTACCGCAGAATTCAAGGGAACCTTCAAAAGCACCTTCAAGAGCACCGTCACCACCAAAATCGAGGGCACCAATGCCTGCTCCATCACCACCAAATTCACGGGAACCTTAGAGAGCACCATCACCACCAAAGTCGAGGGCACCGACCCTGGCTCCATCACCACCCAAGTCAAGGGCTCCAACACCAGCTCTGTCACTTCCAAGGCCAAGAGAACTGTCGAGACCATCAACACCTGCTCCATCACCACCAGCGTCAAGAGGACTGGACCCTATGGAAATGGAAACAACTATGGATAAGGAAACGAAGAGCCAGGCAACAAAGAGAGGCAGGAAACGAAAAACGGGCGAAAACCAGAAGGAGTTGCAGCCATGCAAACAAGGTAAGAGGTCTGTTGAGTCTTGAATGTTTCTGACAGTCTGGCAGGGCAGAAGAAGGATATTGCTGGCCCCATTTCACAATGAAGTGCAACATTGGAGCAAGCTAAGGGTGCATTGAAATGCAAGTCCGAGGAGAATGGTGCTGAATCAAAGCCATGCAAAAAAGGTAAGAAGATGTGATGATGGTGTTTATTGAAGAACACTTAGAATGCTATCTAGGGAAAAAGAACTCTTCCTCGTGTGTGCAATGTTCCACAGACAATGAAGGCACAGAAATGACGAATGGAGTTGGAGATACAGCAGATGAAGACCCGACTGCACAACCAAGTGGCCAGAACGACAAGCAAGAAGACTGCAACTCTGTTCGCAGGCCAGACCTACCAAAGAATGCTCCAAAATGGGCAGTTGATAGTCTGGTTGTGTTTGATCGCGAGCATGCATTGCCAGAGTTTGGACGGCTCATCAACCTCTGGATCCAGTTCGAGATTAAAGAGGGCTTTGCCAATTCCTCAAAGTTCAGAGCAGCAAGTCGTCCGCCAGCTATTCATGACTGGATTGCACGAGGCCGGTCGACGATGTTCCAGCTTCAAGCAGTTGCAAAGGGTGTCGATGCTGTCAAAGATTATGAAAAGAAGTTTTGGACTTGGTGGTCAGGCTTGCAGCCAGAGTTCCGTCCTCTCGAGGAGGGGATCTTAGTAATGGATGGCGACGGCTGTCCTGTACAAGCAGAGGGAGACTGGGAGGCGATGAGGCTTCCAGGGGCAAACAGTTGGTTGAGTGTGATTGCCGGACTCTGTTTTTGGTGGTGGACTATTAAGGGTATGAAACGAGACGGGCACAGGGAGAGGGCAGCAGCTGATAGAGCATGCGCTGGTGTGCTCGGTAACGGGCAGCGCACAAATGAAACAAGTGTCTAGATCGTCAATCTAGATACTAAGTCACACACACACACACACACAATCACCAATATTAAGTTCGAGGGTGAGTACGATAGAAGCACTCGTGGTGTATGTAGATTTCGATAATCAATTGGGTTTTGCTTTTAAAACAACTTCAATTCAAATCTAGAAGTGTTTACACGAGATACACTAATCGCGATAGCGAGGTATATGGATGTGGGGGTTTGGTAAGGTATAATTTGAGTGGCTTAGACTCGAAACGACTTCGTCTAGAAGAGCTGGTAAGGCTTTAACTAGGGAAGCTGGTAAGGCTTTAACTAGGGAAGCTTTAACAATCAAACAATCAAAGACCTAGAGGTCTACAAAGAGCGTAATTGCTCTGGAGTACACAGACTTGATTACAACACAAGCACACACACTTGCAACAAAGAACCGAAGTTCTGCAAAGAGTACACAGACTCTACAAAGAACACACAGGTCCTGGCTTCAAGTACGAGACTTGCAAAGAGTACACAGACTCTAGAGTACACTGACTCGTTAACTGTTCGAACTTAAAGCATTCTAGGGCTTATTTCACTTCAACTATGCAACGTCTTTGGTCTGTGGTCGACTTAGCATGTCTAGATCACTTTAGTCAGTGAGAGAGCACGAGGCCTTTGTATGCAGAGCAGTTCAATTAACTAGCAAGGCGCAAATGCAGGGACGACTCTTCTTCCTACTTAGTTCTTCTAGATTACTTATAGCCACCCTTTTGGGGTTGACTTGGTAAACTTAATTCACTTCAGTCGAGGATATGCGATTAAACCAGTGATTGATTAGGTAGCTATAAGGCTACTAGCACAAACACGGGGGGAATGCTTTCCTGCCATTATGCGTCTAGTCGCTGCTAATTTATACTATTTCTAGCCTAGGTATAGGAGCTTGTATCTAAAAGTAATTATGGTACGAGCTTTGGGTATCAATACAAACGATGAGTAATTAATTTACAAGTATTGCGCCATTCTGAGATTTCTATTCAGTTGGGCGGAATGACTAGTGGTCATTCTATTGCCGAGGAGTGCCCTACTGGTCCATAGGAACCCCTCACTTCTCCTTCATGCCTTGTCGTGTGGGTTCCTATTCAATACTACGGCTTGTGCAGTATTTCGAGGATGTAACCACCGATCGCGATCAATTGTCGGACCGAGATTGTATTGCTTTGATCAGTATGCGACCTTAATTAGCTATCTCGGCACCAAGTGTCGGTTATTCAGTTATTCCTAGGTTTAGTCGTGTTCTAGACTAAGTTCATTTCACTGTGTGTATCGTTGTGGACTTAGCAATCCTTTTCTAGGTTTATTCAAGTCGTCGAGATGACGAGTAATCTAGTCCTTCTGTGTTCTGTTTTATTGTTTGTATCTCATCTCAATGTGTCCCTTGGTTCCGACTGTAAATAGTCTTGTTTTGGGCAGGGAATAGCATTCAATGTTGAAGGCTTATAGAGTTGACTCATCTAGATGTCGCTTCTAAGTCCGTTCTGACACTGTATTGCTCACTATCTTATGTAGTATACTAGCTATCAGTGTAAAGCCTTTACTATAGCTCTCTGTACCGCTTGTAGACTGCACTATTTGATAGAAATTTGCAAAATCTATGGGTAGAATGATACCAAGCGTATCAGTGCTGTAAAAGATGTCGAGTGGGTTCTCTCCCATCTATTATAGGTTCACAAGCAGTATGTTGTTTTATTTTAACCTAGAGTTGGGTCTAACTGCCTGCGACTAGCTATTTCGTACTTTTTTAAATGTATCTTTATTCAAAATACATGCCAATTTGATATCTTAAATCCGGAATTTTGCAGAGTGGTCACGTGTAGATCAACCTTGAAGAAGTAAGATACAATCAGGCTCTCTAGCAAATGACAGACCGACATTACCATCCTCCCTCTGAACAGCCAAACGAAGCCACTTAAGCCCATGCAAATCAGCCTAAAACATGGTAGATGTTGGCTACCTTGAGGATCCGGTATTCCGGTATGTTATTGACTACATTTTCTATCTTGCTTCTGGGCTAATGTGGGCTGTGCAGAGAATTGCTGATCATTGTGATGCTATACAAGCCCAGATGGCTGAGATGTTACCAACCAAAGCCATTCATTATTTCTGTCAACACTACAACATGCACCTGTGTGGATTCTGTGAATGGGGAAGACGATGTGACTGAGAGGACATGGCATGTGGAGAAGGCTGCTGGGAGGAGGTTGAGATGTAGGGAGGGAGGACGAGGGCAATCCGATAGACAACAATGCCACTAGGGGAAAACAGAAGGATCAAAGCCGGGAGTGGGCAATGGCAGTATCAATTGGCAGAGAGATATGGTGAGATCAACTAGGAGAATGTCATCCTGTTGGATTCCAGCCATCCGGCTTCATTGTGTGTGCCATTGTATTCTAATCTTACATGGGAGTAGATTCCTCTTTTTTCTGAGTGATTTGGTGAAATGCTGCCTGCTGAGGCCAATATTGAGTGGATGGGCAGGGTATTTCCATTTTGGGTCATCCCGACATTTTTTTCAAGTGTGCTGCAATAGAGCCAGATACGTGGTCGCTACCAACCGCCGAAAAAAGCAAGCGAAAAAAAGCATTTTTGAAGATTTTAATTTTTTAGACCAAAAAGGGAAAAACCCGAGCTAATGAGCGGGAGGGCGGGAGAATTGATGGGTGCCAGGAACCCTACCCGCTACCCTGGAAATGATGTCACAAAAAAACCCCATCAAAATGAGGTCATTTGGACCTGATTCCAAAAATGGAAAAATCGCGCCCATATTGAGCGGAGGGGCACGCCCCTGCCGTGACAAGTAGCAGAGGTGTGGCTGTGCTCTAGTGAGCACGAGGGAGGGCCATGATGAGCCATAACGCTCCCCAGCACTATATTGGGGAGGCCAGTCAATTGACAGTCTGGATTTATCAGCTGGCCTGTCAATTGACTGCCTGGCATATATAAAAGGGCCTGCCACAGGTGTGGAGGAAGGATTTCCCGGGATGGCATATCATTGTCAAAATCGGCATCGCTTTCTTGATTATAGGGTTTACTCTGGTGGAATTCGAAGTGGTATCGATCCCCAAGTTTCTTCCCGTTCGGGTTATGATACGTGTGGTTGCTGTACAGATGCCATTACGCGTGGTCTGACTACTAATCTTTGCTGTACATTGTGATTTGCTTACATTGACATAAATTCAGGGATTGATTTGGGTGACATGAAAGATGGACAGATGATCATAGATATGCACCCGCCGCCGCCGCTGTTTATATCTCCAATGAGCGGGTTCGGGCTTATCCATCGACATTGGTTCTGGTCAAGGTCGATTCGAACATGGGCTTGATAGTTCGAGTTCCACTCTCCTAGGGAGGTGGATGGGTGGGCTCGGAGTTGAACTCAAGCCAGTCAACCATGAGACGTCGACACTGTGCGCATGCCCCCCCTCCCCGGGCGAACCTTGAGCGAGATTCTAGAATGACAAGGCAAAGCATTGCCTTAACCTCTTGCACACGGCAAAGGAACTGTATTGGTGAGTCCAAAATTCACAAGCGCGGCGGTTGAAGAACGAGATGAAGGACCATCCAAATCGATGATAGTCAATGGAGCTGATGGGCGTCAGAGATAGACGGTGGATGGATACTACCGAACCATTGCCCACACAGTTTACGTCTTGTTCATCCGTACAGGTAAAGGTAAAGGTATAATCAATCATGTAATCTTGGTAAACGACAGACAGAATAGTGTCTAATCATTATTGCAGGTCGAGAAGAGACGTTTGAGCACTAAATATATCAACCAGTCAGCTTAATCGCATATGAATAGAGTGACGACTAACCCGGGACCGCCGCCTCGACTGGGTACCACCCATTCGCCCCCGAACATTCATGGGTCGAGTTCATTCCTGAGGCCCCTTCGAACGATTGACAAGCGGCATCCCAGAAGTCATGTGTGAACGTTGCAAAGTATCGCACCAGTGAGCGACGACAAACGAAACAATCGCAAATCTGCAACGATTGGACTACCAAGGGACCGTCACCTACTAGAGATGTCGGCCATTGAACAACAGGGAGCGAGACGAAACATACATTCTTCCTTTCCGCCACGCTCGTTCTCCTTCCTATGTCCAAAGAAGTCCCAAAATGCATTTACGTCACTCTCGAAGCCGAGCTTCTCATAAAATCGTTCTGATCTGGGGAAACAGCGTTTTATCAGCCCGCAGTCAAAAGGAGCACGAGTCAAGTACCTTAAATTGACGAAAGTGGTAAAACGAAGGCGGAAGATGAACTATATTTCGCCAACGATTTAGAAATGCTTTTAAGATGGGCTGGGGTTCCAATCAAACGATAATCATGTTCGCACGCGCAGAGCCGCGCATTAGGACTATCGCGTATTGCTGGCCAATGCTTTCTGTGCAACTGAGAATACTTCCAAATGGGTAGGAGAGATATCAAACACAACGTACCAACCCGCCTAAGATAACTTAACAGCAATTTCGCGCCTTGCAGCGCCGTTCAATCATCTATGTCAAGTGAAGACATTGATACAATGCGAGGACGGACAATCTCAACACGACAATCTGGTGCGGAGACTGATGAGTTCAAAGGAGGTCAAAAGAAAACTATATAGTACGCACGATCGGATAAATTGAGTTGCGTGTTGCCAGTAATTCGAGTTTCAATAATGATATCAATATCTAAAGACGAGATGAGCAAAGGTAACGAATTGAAACAATATGACGCACCTGGATGGCCGGCAAGATGACCAGATCCACAACTTCGTGCGAGTTCTCTTGTAGCATCTCCGTGCACGTTTGCTATTTTATACACTGTAAGTCAAGGCTTAGCACCATGGCGGACCGGAGTACTCACACAGATGGTATGTGCCCACCACCGCAATGATTTCGCTTCTCTTCTCGTCTCCCCGCTCGCTCAATAAAGATATGGATACTCGAGGGAGCCATCTTGATAGATGTCGAGTTAAAGCCCACACTATGCAGAATAAAATCTTTCGCCGAGCTTACGAACATTGAATGGTGCTTGCCAACCTTCCACGATGGTAAGTGTGAGTCGGATAGCGAACATTGTTAGCGATAGAGTGCGAGATGTATTGGATCTGTAAGATACAATTAACTCAGAGTGCGCTCGAAGATACAGAACACGTCTTTGATTACCTGTAAGATACAATTAACTACAGGAACAGTAAGTAAGGTATGAGAAGAAGTATATAATGAATGCTAACCTCAGAGTGCGCTCGAAGATACAGAACACGTCTGAGGAACTAGATGTAGCTACAAGGTATATATACGAGTCCTATGACAGTCCAAATGTACGTACTAAGGGAAAAATAGAAAGAATACGGTGTAAATACCATTTAGTCCTTGGGTATATGCGGGCCCGACTACAGGGCGTACTTGCCTCTTCAACAAACATGACAAACCCACCGGTCAGAACCCTGGCCCTCCGTATCCAGCCATCAGCCTTGATGCGAATTTCTGAGAGTTCATGCTCAAGGCCGGGTGGAAGTTTCGTGAAGAGCGCCACGGCCTCTTAATTTCCAGCTTTTGAATTATTGATCCTCTGCAGTACATTTCTAGCTGGCTGCCTCACTGCTCATATTCGCCTTTCCCTATGGCTTTCCGGCATCTGTATACCGGCAGTCAAGGTGATTCGATAAAGTCGGCTCTGTGCATCTCGAACTGTAGGAACTAGAGAATGATTCGTGGTACGTCCGTTGGGGGATAAAAAGGTACTCTCAAACGTAGAGTGGCGTCGCCTGTATATCGTTAGGAATGAGTGTATGATAGATAATAATGAGCTACCCACCTGACAGATCACGGGATTTCCAGAGTAATATAGCACATTAGCAGCTTCCACAAGTCTACGGTTATCCTACGTGTGCTAGCTCTCTGCACAGATCCGAGGCGTCCGTAAGTCGCGCAAAATGGAAAAACACAATGGCACGTACTGTGAATGTCGGGTTTCCGTATCTATCGGACCACTAGTCAGAAAGCGGGCAATGAGATACAATATCTAAGTAATTTCCTCTCTCGAAGCAGGGAAGCAGTCGTCGACGAGCACTGTGACGGCGGTAGGACAAAGTGAAGAGCGAAGAGGAAACCGCGTTACTCGTTGCTGTCACAGCTTTTGGAGCATGTCGGCAACTGCCGATGTCTTTAGCGAAGGTATGCACGTGGTCGTTTTCGCCTCAGACCCAACTCAGACCGATACCTAATTGATAGCCTGTACACGACGGCTCCGTTCTTGTGACTCAAGAGGGTCGCCTTTCGAACTCCAGTGTTCTTATCAAAATCCAAGTGCTGCTGTGCCAGCAATCATTTTTACAAGGTTTGTCTGGAGAAGTCAACATCATGCGACAATTCAATCTCTAATATTTACCACAGATCTGTTCGTTTACCTAGGCGAATTCTCTATCTTATAAATATTGGGAACGTGTCGTCATTACAGACTGTTCGCTCCAGTTACTCCCAAAGAGTACGTTGCTCGTCATGACGATTATTGTAAGAATCTGCTAACCCTATTTAAGATGAACCAATGTTACTCTCCATGTCTCGATCTCAAAAATGCAAAGCCTACACTCCACAATATGAGCGAGATTATTCGCGCACTCATTCGTGATGGCCGCTCAGCTGCAGATCTGGATTCATCAAGCGTGAATTCCGTGCGCCACGCGATCCCACTACTTGAGGCCGAAGTCATATCTCGAGACCAAGAGGTCACCCTTCTAAAGTCCCTCTTGTCTAGCCTTGAGCGTGAACTTGACAATGCTCAACACGATCTCGACAATCACAAATCTATCTTCGCTCCTATTCGGCGTCTACCAGATGATTTACTCCTTTGTATATTCAAGTTTGCGTCCCACCGTATTGTAAACCAACTTTCTACGCCCTCACATGCGCCATGGGCGCTTCTTAGTGTCTGTCACTCATGGAGAAACATTGCGTTAACCTCGCCGACGCTGTGGTCCGTATTAGCGTTCAGCTTTCCTCATGGGAACTGGGACATCCTCCCATCACAGTGCCTCGCTCTGTTTCGCAAGTCCCTGGAGCTGTCTGGGAACTCCAGTCTTATCCAGTTGAATCTGGACTCTCTCAGAGCCGATGACGTCGATTTCCTCTTGGAGCGTCTCGCCCCCACTTCGTCCCGTTGGGTAAAGTGTCATTTTTCCTTGGGCCAAGAGAATTCTGCGTTCGACATCTGCGTGCATGCGTTCAACTGCGTTCGGCTGCGTTTGCGTGAGTTCAACTTGCATACGTTTGTGGGCCCATCGATGTATTTAGATGCACTGTATCCTGATAGCCAGTGTCTTTCAACGATACCGGTTAATTATGTTTTCTGTTGAAAAATGACTTACTTTTCTGAGTTTCCTGGAAATATCTCCATGACTTATTATGACTTAAGAACAGAGGGGAATCATCTATAAAGGCTATAAATGCATGCATGCTAGTCAGTTCTAGTCTCACAACAACTATAGTACCGTTTGATGCTGAACTACTTGTGATCCCTTCGTTGTTCTCGACTTTGAGTAAATCAGGCACCTCTAAAATCAACGCAAAGACTCACGCCCCTCAGAAATAAGTCACGCATGCGTTAAGATAGTGCACGCATGCGTCCGAAATTAAACGCAAGTGTGTGACAGTTATGTGACAAATCTGCGTTCGGTGCATTCGATGCGTTTAAGTCCGAGTTGAACTCGTTGACTTATGATCGCTTCGATTTCTCCCGCCTGTATTTGCTTCTAGTCACTCCCTCTGGGCAGGTATTCTATTGTTATGATGTATTCTAGTCTTGCATGGCCAGGTTGCTGTCAAGTTGTTGTTTTCAAGCTAGGATTAGGCTCTGTTTCTTCAGCTTGTTCCTTGACAGAATGGTCATGGTACTGTAGTCTTTACCGAAGATTATCATACCTCATGACCTCTAACACCTCTTAAAACCTTCGAGTGCTCTTACATTTAAAAGTATAGCAAGAAAATCAATGAATTCAATTGTACAGAGCCTCTACCATGATGAAGAAAGTCAATTATGGCCGGTGTCAATGTCGTACTGGGTATAAATCTGATAGGCAGTAAGTCTTACTTACACTTTAGCTAATGAAGTGGTTTTACAGGCATCTGTAAGCCCAAATGCACAAGATGCCCAACAAACGCATCCATGTCACGCTCTCGCAGACGTGACAAACGCATGCGTGAAAACGCAAACGCACGCACGCAAACACAAACGCAGAATTCTACGTGCCCTGAATTATCAAAGTGACGCCAAAGACAATTGTCAAAAGGGTCTTTTCCAACATTTACTGCTTATTAATCTTTCCTTTGTATTGAGAGGCTGAATGAATTCCAGGGAAGAAAAAGGATGCGCCACAAATCTGAATTAATCTTGCCGGTTCTGCATCAGATACTTCAATGGACAATGCCCGTTGGCTCTGTTTTGGTCACGGGATTTGTTTCGTCTCTCAAAATTCGGCACGTAACTTTGTCTTGTCTTCGTATCACCCACTATGTCTCTGGAAGATCTTTTGTCTGCTCTCATTTCCTCCGGGTATGAGCCATGCCCCACGGAGCCAACGTCTCCTGAGAATGAGCTCCCTTCGACCGCATATGCAGAACTATTCCACTCTTTGTACGTTTGACTACGGCTCACTCCTCTCGTGTAGAACTGACCTGCTCTCATACAAGCGAAAATGCCTCCCCTCTTTCCTCGACCTCCTCCTCATACTCTGGCAATTCCCTGCAAAGCCAATCTGCAAGTCCTCCAAGTATTCTGCCCACGGATGTCGCTTTTGCGCTACCCGACGCGTCAAGGTAAGGAAACGGTATCATGTATTTTCCTGTTGGATTTACGCGTTTTTAGCTGCGGCGACCTCGATCTCAGCTCGACTGGCCCATTTTTGGATGGCATCAACATGAAAATGCATGCGACAAACACGTTGGTGGCGCGCGCTTGCTCATACACTCCTGTGCCGAGCCTATCCTCAAGTCCTCCCAACTTTGAATCCATCGATGTCGCTTCCACGGTTCCCGACGCGTCAAGGAGGTACCAGCGCGGTGTCATATCTTTGGGTGTTAAATTTACGCGTACCTAGCTTCGACGCCCTTGATTTCTGGTCTACTCACGTGTGTTTCGATGGCATTAATGTTGGAACGGACGCGACAAACACGTCGGTGCTGCAGGCTTTTTGGTTACTTAACTGACGCGTGTTGTTTGGCTACCGGGATCACACAGTCGATGTCTTCGGTTTACTAGATCCGCGTCAGGTGGAGAGCGACACGACCGACGATATCTGGGATCATCGCATTGATTATGGAACCGTAGGTGGGGAGCACGATGGCACGGGGTTTGGGTGCGCTTCCCTTCTTCCATATTCACACGTCTCCTCATGTTCTTCCTTCAGCACAATAGCTGGGTCTCTCTCCCCTGACATGAATTCACACGCTTCTGCCCAAAGTTCTACTTTTGATGAGTAAGGAATTGCTCTTTTGCTCCGCCGGGATCCACTTACAGAAATGGCAGGGTTTATCCTCTTTCGTCTGTTCGAGGCGGCGATTATTTCGGATTTGATTCACAAGGGAACGGCGCGTATAGTCTTGATATGAGTGTCCCAAGTTGTACGACACATGCAGGCGTGGATCGACAACAGCTCGTAGACCACGCTGGACTGAGAGCTAGGTCAGTTTTATCGTTCTTTACTTTGTGTCGTGGTATTGAATCATCTACAGCAATGCATATCTCGAACCTTTGAGGATGGTGCCGCCTCCTCCTAGCGACCTCTACCTCCCCACCAAAGATAGCGAGTGCATGCGAGAATTGAACGACTTTGTTCGAGACAGTCACCATTCCCATGAGTACGTGTCTTCTCTCTCTGTCAGCCTTTTTTCTAACATACAAAGAGTAGAGATGACATCCTGGCGACATCTCCGAATGCTAATCCATTCCATGGATTTGCCTCCGTACAGATGGACGCAGGTTTACTCATTTCCAGACGTTCCGCTGAAGGCTCGGCTTCCAGCTCATCTCTTCCAGTCCAAGAGCCGTCCCAAGCTCGTCCGCATGCTGCGCACTCTACCGCCGTATTTATGCCATTCTTAGACGCGTATTCAACAGCGTCGTCCTCCGAAACGACCCTCCATCGAGTGTTCGACCAAGACCAAGCTCCGACCCAAGCTGTCGCCATCACTGATGCCAAATTCAATATGTTTGGGCGTATCGGACGGTAAATCTATACCATCAGTACCTTCGCTAATATGCTGACTGTTTGACTGCAGATGTACGGTCTCTACGGGTGAATCAAAGAAAGCTAAGTGTGTATCTTGTCACCCAGAAATCTTCTACCGTACTCACATATGCTTGCAGACGCAAACCATATCAAAAATCCCGTCACGGTCGAAACCCTTCTAAGCGGGAAACGTGCGTGATCCTTTGCCTACTTCTGCCTCTTGGTTTACAGAGGCACATGTCGGATGGGCGTGGATGTATAAATATGACGGAATGGAGACGTCGTTAATAGTTCTATTGAGACGCTGGTTTTCACTTATGTAGCATAGATTTATCTTCTTGTATCAAATAGTACACGGTCACTTGATTGATTTTACACGGGCATATTTAGAATATATGGCGACATGTGTAAGAATGCCGAACTCATCGTTACCTCTTGGTATTCCTGGCAAAGGACGATCTTTGCTTGTAGTCATTTTTTAATTTCTTGAGAGGTAGCTCCATTTGTCGACATCGTGACATCCAAAAGTGACAACGGTAAATGTTTCACTGGCAATATTAAGACAATAATTTGAGACAATCCGAACAGCGATAAAGTGTTGACGACAGAAAGTTCCCATCATGCGGCATTATATGCAAACCTAGAACGCCCCCTCTGGGATTACGAAATCATGGTCTCCGGACTTGCCTCTTAACGCGACACTAGATGTGTAGCCGATCGTCTTGAACGGGAGGCAGGCTCATACTCGAGACTTGTATCCCTCCCATTCAAAACTATCGGTTACAAGGTCTATACAGCCTCCATTGACATTCATCCAAGCCGTCTGACACCATCCGACGGACTCATTCTTGACGCCTTCACCTCGGGTTGATCTCGAATCGTTCCCCAGGGTTGGAGGCTCTTCTGGACCTTGGGGAATTCCATGGTTGCTGCAGATTTACAGCCAATTAAACCTAAGATACGTGCCTCGAAACTCAGCAATGCATTTCCGACTCACACTCTGGATCGCGTGTGGACTTCAGAGGAGCCCATGACACTATACAATGCCCCAGCATGGGCTCGCGCCGATAATGGCTTGGTACACGGAAGTTCATCAAATAAAAAAAGTGAGCTGGCATGTACAGCGACATGATACCCGGACGCGACAATGGATTCTGAAGGTATACGTTTGAAATGATATCCTGGAACTGTAAAGGAAGGAAACGAACCTTCAATTTACGTGAAGGAATGTCTTTGGGAATCGGCGGTGTAATAAGAAATGGGATGGAGATCAGACTCGTCAATTGAATCAGCTCGTCAGGCTTGAACATCCTGTGGTCGCCTGTGGTTACCGTTGTCTTTATGCGGCCCACAACGTCAATATAACCGTTGGTTCAGAATACACATGCGCGACACCTTTGGTCGAGCCCACCATGTATAATATTTTCCAGTGGGACCCTAGATGATGGTGCGAGATCTGATTCCGATCGGTAAGTAAAGGGGTAAAGTATTGTCGGGTATTAAAATTGCGTAGTGAGAAGTATTATCAGGTATTGAAAATGAGGTGACCAGGTACTAGGGATGGCAGAGAATTGCACAAAAACTTGAAAATACCGTGCAATACTTGCCAATACACCGAAAAGTGTTTTTTTTCGTATTTCTATCTCTAAAATGACACCATTGTGTGGTCGACTCGAGTATACTTTGTTTAGGATTAGCTGTACGGGCATGGCCATCCAAAAAGGTCTGAGGAATGTTCTTCTTGCACGACGATGACAAGCACCATATTTATAGTATGAGCGTGATGGGCGACTGTTTCAGGAGGAAATAACCGGGCGGCGAGTTGAAGAGACCCTCTTTGGTCAGGCGTGGGTCTATTTTTGCATAATGAAGTGGCTCATGGACATATATCCAGGGCTCAAGAGTCTACCTTGAGTTATGTTTATGTTCTTCGCTGTTTTTTGTTTGGTGAGAACGATCCATTATACTTCTATCTTTTCCTACTGGGCTAATCAAGAATTAGCGCACTGTTGTAAGACTTCGGAAATCTTGCACTTGGCCATGGTGTTTTGGAATCTGTGGCCTTCCCTGCCTGGCCAACGCAAGCTCCTTCCATACTTCTACTGTCCTTCATCAATATGTTACGCTCTTCATAGTTCCTGTGTTCCTCCACACTCTTATGACCATTGATTTCCAACTGGCCAGACATGACGCCTTTCCTGCATGCGAGAGTTTACGTTTAAAAAACAGATGCTCGAGGGAAAATTCTTGCTGCTTTTATTATAGCTTCTCACCGAGTGTTCCGGGGATGGTGTGTACCCGTTCGAAGTTGACTCCGAGTCTCTTTGTCTGCTCCACGGCCTTACAAGGCAGAACTCGCACTCTCTCAAGTCGACTTTCAATCAAAACCTCGACAGGCGTGAATGGCGAGCTTCTAATACTACCTCGCTATTCCTGTCTTGCTCTAACTTTGGAACCATCGATGTATTTCTAAGGAACGGAACCAAGTACCCATTCTATTCAGTGCCAAGCAGCTGAGAGCGGAGCTTTTCAAAGTCAGTTACATGTTCTCATCGCTTTGCTGCGCAGATGACTGACTGTGTCGGTGTTGCGTGAAAGGGAGGAGCGAGAGTAGGAGAGGGTCAAGGGAAAAATTTCTCGCTATGGTAAGCTCGTCCTTCTTGAGGAAGCTGAGGCTTAATGTCGTCCTTTCAGATAATATAACGAGTGTGTGACAGATGGAAATTCCTAGCTAAGGTGTGAGTTTTCGCTATCAGCGAGAAACGACAATACTTCTTGCCTCCTGATACGTAATTGTCCGTTAATTAATCAACGGATAGGACTCGTGCGCTTCTACAAAAAGGAAGATCATTACACACCCACAAGGATAGTCGCCCGTTTGTATGCTGAGGGATGGTGCCAAACCCAGACACGTCAGATCGAAACACTCCGTATTCGTTTGAGAGCGATGTTCGTGCAGTGCTGGAGAAATTCCGTAAGTGTATCAACGGAAGTCACTTAAATTGCATTATTAATCGTCGACGGTCAAGGTATCGCCGGAGATCGTCGCTGTTGAACTGGTAGATTCAGAAGATATGGAACTCGCCTGCGGGCCAGCGCTCTTTTGTTTCCGTACACTTTACAGCCTGCAGTTATCCATTCAACGGAACAACAACGAGTCGGAAGATGAAACGCATACCACAGAACCAGGAGAGCGATGCTATCTCTTTGTCCGTGTGCGTTTTTCTGATCTTCCTTTGTTCGATGTCATAAAGGGATTTATGACAGATCTTGAATAGAGAGAAAGTGCGCGGCACTGCGGCGTGTTAACATTGTTAAAAATAACTATGGTGTTCAGTACGACTTAAAGTAAGTTTTGCATAAATACCGTGCTAAAAAAATCATCATTCGCCGTCTTTAAGGATTTTAGAGCTGCTTTGATTTCGTGGCTGGGTGCTTGGCCAGTGAGTCCCTTGAACCAAGGGAATCCGTAGACCAGGAACGTAGAGACTTTTCCTTTTTCGAGTGGTTGCTTGCCCGAAACTCAACACACCAGCCGTGATTTTAGCTGTAATGAATTTTGGAGTAGAGACCCGGAGGTCGTCGTCGTCACCATGTCTGCAAGGCCTCGTCATCATGATCGATGGCGAGCCTCTCGATCTCGTTCCTTTTCTTCTGTTCTTATTTTCCTTCAGGTTCCTTTATCTCGCCCACGGTTGCATTAACCATTGGTTCGATAAGGAGAAGGTAAACGCCGTTTGATTCTCTTGCTTTTACTTCCGGCTAGGGAATAATCTTTGTAGAGTATACTATTGCGCGGGGGGAGCCGTTCCCTCGGTATTCCCTTGTTTTTTGAGAGGATGCATATAGGGTTTTCGCATAGGTTTCGGGGGTTATTTGATGTACGTACGCTATGCCGTTTATTTCTTCTTACACGCGCCTCACTAACAAATGCTTTGTTTAGCACACTCAATGCCCGCAGAACCTTAAAATAAATATGTGATAGACGGTGAGTCTCTCTTCCTATAAAAACATTCGATCTCACGGTGCAGAATATAAATACTGTTATATTTTCATCTGAGTGAGTTTGGCACTGCACACGCCGGGCTTCGATACTGCCGCCTTGATGGATCCGTGGCCTGTAAGAGTGACTGATATATGCGTCAAATAACGATGTAATCATCGGATACATTGTTTATCCCCTGAAAACCTCGTATAAATGGTGTGAGGCCTCAACTCTTAGCGTCTATCTCTTATATGAATTTAATTGCGCTCTTTCAGGTATCTCGGCATAACGTAAACGATATATCTAATCATCATCATCTAATAATATTTGTATATGTCCTCTTCCGAACTCAGGGTGCTCTAGATCTTTGGGCGCCCATTTCAACATCTTATCTGATGGAGACACGTTTTGATGACGTGCGCTAGTCGACATCGTTTCCTTCTGACCACGAAGACACCACAGCCAAAACTCCTTAGTACGACCAAGGGGTACCAACCTACATCAACTGCTACGAACGTTGTTGTCTTCTTTTCGATGGAGCACAACAGTTTTCCCGAGGTCACTCTCTCTGCCTTTGATGAAACTGGCCGAGTAGAATCAAGTATTCCGGTGTTGAAGCAACGGTCATACATTGGTAGAAACCCTGTCATATCATCCGCTCTCGCCGACACACCCTGCGCTGCCCTCGGTGTCGATGGTGTCCTAGAGAAGCTTAATGCTACACTCGGCACATCATACAATCTAGACCTCCCTTGTGTTTTCGGGAAGGTCCTGAACGCCACGCCACAGAGAAAGCACAGCAGGATGGAAAGGCTTATGAAAATGGCTCATTTCAAACGGACGGGCATGAACGTAATGACAAAGATTTTAACGGTGCCAATGCTAGATGACATAGGTTATCCGAGTGCACGATGGGCGACTTCCTCTTTCACTCGAGTGAAGTTCTCATTGGACTCGGCGCGCTCTGTGTCCTTACGAGGGGTTCTCAAATCCTACGTGGCACAAAATTACGACTTTGGCAAAGCGTATGCTCATTTACGCCCATATTGGTCTGACCTCGCCGGTAGTTGCCAACCAAGTTCTCTGCATGCAATGAAAGAACGGGTGGAGAGCTTCAATTTTCGATGGGTGGCTAGCTGCAGCGGCAGGGGTATCGACAAAGATATACCCCCCCGGCGCATCTGGGATCTGTATGCTAACCGGGTGGTACCATCATGGGTCACCCCCAAAGAGCCGCGGGGAATATCACATGCGTGGATGGACTTAGTGGACCGCGTGGGTGTGACGACCCCTATCAACGGAGACAGGTGGCCTGTGCCCATGCCGAAGGATGCAAATCTTGATCTTATCCGAATCGAGATGTTGAACCTCGGAGTGGAGTACGCGTGGTTGGATGTTCTGTGTTTGAGGCAGGAGGGTGGGAAGAATGAGTGCCTGCACGGCCATGAGTGGTCGGTTGATGTGCCCACGATTGGAAGGGTCTATTATGAGGACCGCGGGGTGGTATGCTACTTCTGTGGGCTGGGTCGGCCATTGATTTTTGAAGACGGCTACTTTGAGAGCGACCGGTGTTGGTTTAACCGAGCATGGACACTCCAGGAGGTCCCTCACACGAGACACGGAGGAACCCAATCGGTCGTTTGCGGGGAGACCGGCGATGAGGGCAGAATGGAAGAAGAAATACGAACCAGATTCGACGAGCAACTCACATCATTGCGACAGACGCGAGATGAGAAGTCGGTCTTCGCTGTCCTATCGGAGATGCAGAGACGGAAGTCAGCGAACCCTCTGGATAAAGTCGCAGGCTTGGCATACGTCATCGATGTTGAACGGCTCCCAGTATACAATATGGCGCAGTCTGAGGAGGATGCCTGGAGGTGGCTTGTGAGGGAGATGTTCCCCAGCGCTCGAGCGGATTTGTTCTTCTATTATCCTGAGCCTGGAAATGGAGTCACTTGGCCTTTAAACAGAGCCAAACATTGGCGACCATCGTGGGAGCAGGTGATAACACAGACACTTCCGTCGCGTGGTGAGACTAAGGCGATAGGGCACATTAGCATGCCATTCCATACTGGAATCGGCTGGCACCATGGGCCCCATATCAAGTTAGGCGAGGTGTGCGGATTGGCTGACCAATCGCACGACGGGAACCCTCGGCAGGGAGACCTGGTCGTCAAAGATGGCACTGGTGCAACCCACAGAATCAAGGTCGTTGCTAATCACCAGTACCAAATACCGGAAGGCTGGTATACACTAATAGGCAATAACGGTGACGCGGATGTCTTTATGAAGTATTGGGTTCTTGGGCAGCGAAAGCGTAAGGTGCGTAATGGCTTCGAGAAATTATCGGTGATCTGTATAGAGGACAACGACGAAAGAAGGAAGCTTCAGAACCTTGGGGTCGCCAAGCGGTATTCTACAGTAACTCTCCTCTGATGTCTAGGAGGTGTTCAGATTCTCCAAAGGACCTTGTATTCTTGCATATCTGTTCTATATATCTGTTTTTACTTTTATCTGTTTACTCTACCAGACTTCGTTATCATACCTTGACAACTTTTTCCGGTTCTATCTACTTGATTTTCATTGTTCTTTTCCATAAGACTCTCGTTGCTATGAATGTTTGTTCAACCAATTGAGGCACCCCTTCAAAATGCGTTTAAGAGCGCCGAGATCCCTCAAAAAAATCCTCAGTGATCGATGCAATTTAACAATCACATAAAGTCCTCCCACTGAATCTTCAATCACGTAGAAGTGTCACGAACGCCTGAGAAAGTTTCAAATAGGGAGCTACATGATATTACTATCTTTGTCCTGTTCACAGACACGCGGACTTTGATGGCTGTTGCCTGTAAAATCGAGGTCAATCACGGACTTGGACCCTTCACGCGTTATTCTGATGAGAAAAGCCAACTCTTGTTTGCATACAGGTAACATGTCGCGATGTGTACAAAGCTTTTAATTGAGATTCGGAGGACAATGTCAGCGTTCAGAATAACAGAACGCCTATACGAGGGTCGATGACGCCCTAAATACCCTTTATCTAGCCTCTTCCTCGAGCTCGGTGGTCTCATCATGACTTCAAATTTACTGAGGACGAGCTATCATGATGAAGGGGCCATCAGGCGGATTCGAACCTTCGCGCCGCAGACTTTCAACGTATATCAGGAATCCCGTAGAATAGAACCGCACGAAGCACTTTTGATTCATTATTTCGCCGATCAAAAATAGAAACGATGACGGAAATCCTCATTGACGACTAGCGTGATTCAGCGATCTGTATCAAATAGTAGTCTACCCGTACGCGGAGTCATCCAAGGATCACACCGTCGGTGCCATTCACGCCCAGTCCAAGTAACCTATGAAGACGTCTTAGAATGAATTCCTACACTTGGTTTCTCCATACAAGCTTACACTTCTGACATATTGTGTACCTGACGTCCTTTCGCTTGATACCCTGCACCTCTCAAAGTTCTCGTCTTTCGCTGTTGATCTCGTCTTCATGTAACGTTCACTGGACGTATTCCTTATTCGAGTATGGGTCAGTTCCAGTCACTATTTGCAACGTAATAAAACGAAGCTTTGAACCTCCCCGAAGATTTCATAAGAAATTGATATTTTTGAGTACAAGACCCGTACTGTCTACTATATGAGTCAGCAAGGCGGCAACTGGAATGGAATATTACTACTTACATCCTAATTTTGGCGATGCGAGACTCGCAAGTCAAGAAATGTGGTAACCAGGAGAATGACTACGATGGTAAAGTGGTGGGTCAACAGTCCGTTCATTGGACAAATTGACGAGTCGTCAGCTGTCGCATCCCCAAGACTTTTGGGCCGGATGTTTTGCCGCCAAGTACAAATCTTGCGCTAGAGATTAACGAGTCAAAATAGACTTAGATAAAAAAACGGGAGTACTTACTGTTAATAGTGTTGATCTCTGCAGGATTAGCCCCGAGTCCATTTTATGTATGATACTAAGAACGGAGGATATCAGCAAAATAAAGCGATCAGAGTTACCCTTCTCACCGCGCGGTTGCGGGTCTGGAAGGTTTGAAAGTATAGTAAAATACTGACTTCAATAGTCGTCTACTAACTATAGCGTGGACCCCGTAGATGCAGAAGGCTTCGGAAGAAGAAGATTCGGGCTGGATTCTGAACATAAATAGATGAAATATTATCAAAATATTCTTGTAACTCACCGACCATGCTTTCTACTCCGAAAGCTTTGCTTGCGGGTTTTTTCCTGGGCAAAGCGATAACAATGAGCACGGGCTTCTAATGTTTAGGAAAAATGAATAAAAGTAACATCACTGAAACACCGTAATGCAGACCTACTTTGTTCGCAGTAACTGCACCTGTACGATGAATGACAGAACTGTATTGAAATATGCGAGTTTGAATGACCGTCGTCCGCTTAGCGGATACATCAAGTGCGACGGACGAAATGGTACCCGGCGTGCATCTTGCCTAGATGTTCTTCAGGACAGGCAGAAGCAAGTTAGTAAAGGGAATAATAAAATGTCAAAAGACTCACACTTGCTCGCGGGACGGCGATCTGTAGAGGTCCTTGCACTGCTTCCGAACGTTAACTAAACGATCCTCCGCAAAGAAGAGAAGACGACTTACTGTACCTTGCCGTTTGATCTTTCACAGCTTCAAGCACAAGCGCCATAGTAGGCTTCAATTAATCAAATCATACGATTCAATAAGCGATACCATCCGACTGTGAGCAAGCGCACCCAAGCTCCAAGGATGTTGGTTAGAAACTACATTCATTTCCGTTAGTCAGATACTCCTGCTCCCCTAAGAATAAAACTATGCACCTTTGATGGAAGTTGCATCATATTATAAACCCCGCATATCGCATATCTTTGAAGGACAGTATGTCTGGGCATACGAGAATACGTTAGTCGAACACGGTCATACCAAGTCTGTAATTTGACGTACGTCTTTTCTACACGGTCCTTTCCTTCATGGAGTCAATCGAGGACGAAATCATATGGTCGTTGAAGGTTTCTGCAGCCGATGTCTTACCGAGTTGTCAGGAAGCTCGCAGCCACATCATAGAAACGTGACTAGTCTGCGGCAGAGAATTAGGTGAACGATAGCATCAGTTGATGGTAGACGAGACGTAAAGGTGCCTCTCACCTTCACTTCACTTTGCGGGGTTCACCGGACCGACTATGGCCGGATCAAAATATTCGGACCGCGTGCTTTTTGAGTTCTTTTCCAATTCTTTTCCTCTTACCGGCACCGGTCACCTCGGACACTGCCTCAACAACGCTCAGCCCTCAGCGCTATCAATATCAAAGGCTCAAAAGATAGCTATACACCCTGTCATGTCATTCCGATCTCGAAACTCTGAACCCAAAATTATCAAGGCTGAAGCACCCCGATACCAATCTTTGGATCCATGCTTCTTCGACTGGTCAGTGAGATTAACCTGTCTCAAATTACTTCAAATTACTTGAAATATTGGATCATAGGAAACAATGAGCCTGCCATACCCTTTAAGGGCGTGTCTTTGCAACCACGGACTACAGAACTTGAACCGGGTTCCGAAGGACGTGGTCTCTCTTCTGTCATTTCGATACGGTCGCACACACCTTCCTCCCACTCCGTGAGACGCCCTCGTGTTCAGCGGAAAATGTCCTTCTTGGTGATTACAAGGAATTCTTACATGGTCCGCCTTTTTCCTGTTGCCCTCGTTCTAACCGACGACCCATTTACAATCCAGACTCTGACTAGGCGGAGCCTATGGCGCCCCATAATTAAAGCTCCTCCCACAGTGGATGTCGTTTTACAACACCATGCAGAAGGAGGGTTAATAAATATACGTACGCAAAGTATGCGTGATGTGGTCGGGCTACTATGTTTCGTTTGTACCGAGCGTCGAACAAATGCCGTGGTCTTCGAGATCCTCAACGAAGATGGGGTGCCAGCAGGTGCGCTCATCCTTTGTCCATTCGACGCATGGCTTACCATAATTGGTCTAAGGTTAACGGTCAGACGGATAGAAATCGATGCTTTGCCGATAGATTTAGTCGCGCAACAAGCTGTTTGCTTTTCTTTTCGGGGAGCGAGCTCATCTGCACAAAGAGGGGAGGAAACGAAGTACAGGAAATCTGACGGTCTGGATAGCAAGCCGCCACCAATACCCAGAAGAAGCCGAGACATATTGTTATAATAAAGAGAAGGACGACTATTTCGAGATTCGGTGTAAGCGAGGCTGCAAAGGTCGTTCGTCGTTCTCATACGATTGATCAGATTCTGACGTCTTTCGTATAGATTCATGCATGAACGTTGTTCGGCCGACTATCCAGTTTCAAAGGACACCTCCGTCTCGCCGTTTTCAGATGTTCCAGAGAGGCCAAGGACTGTATTATAGCACGAGACTGTGGTGAACCTCAGGGAGAAACAAGGGTACTTTCACTGCTTGAAGGCATTCGCGTACTAATCTATTACACCCAGGAAATCGAAAAAAGAACACACTTTTCCGATGACAGGTACGACATCACGGACATTCATACACCGCATACGTACCGACGTATTATGTTCCATGCGCTCGCTGAAAACTCAACATGCGAACGGTGATTTTGATGGGAATCATTTGTATACAAGGAGTCGAGGGTGGGACGGATACTTCGACAATTGGGAACCAATTCGACTACGAGACATCCTCCTCATTACGGCCGACGGTGGGCTCAATCTCGTCTCTTTTCTTCCTCTTCTTACTTCCATTTTCAGGCTCTATTATGTGCCTAAGGAATCACTGATCACGTTGCGATCAATCCGATAATGTACATATGCTCGTATATGAATTCAGACATGATAACACTTGACGAGACCTAAATTCTGGATACGCAGTACAAGTAGTCCATACTAGTAATATCAAGGGCGCAACGACGTGCCTCCTGCGCACATCCATAAACTGGATCAAACGAGGACAAGTGAAGGAACATAAATGCACAGTTTGTACTTTCTTATCGAACTATGTTGACGAACGACCCTTTCTAGGTTCTAAACACGTCTATATATTTATATCAAATATTGCTTCCCGGTCAGCGCGGTAATAGCAAAGAAAATCTACACCCCTCGGGATGTCCGTTGGCAATACACAGTCCTTGGACCAGGTGGACGTGTGTCTGCGGGATATTTCTTCTATCAACGGTCTTGTTGAGTCGTTGAATGTTCAGAAGTATAGCTTGCGGCGCGGAGAAAGGACGCAAAGACGCTCCAGAGTCCCGGTGATAGTTGGAGCTCTAAGACGCGTCTTTCTTTCTGTCAAATCGTAAGTTATAAGCGCCTTCAAGCAGCTGAATATTGGGCAAATTCAAGTTCGGTGCCGTTCGTAGTTATCCTTCCAACGATCCTCGTGAAATCGAGCTACGGAGGATTGATGAGGCCGGGGTTGTTATTGTCGTCGAGTTGTGGCGCATTCTATACCGGCCGAGAGACTTTGCCCTTCTCGTTCTACGGTTCAAACTTTGAGGACCATCGTCTCACGCTGCACGTGTGAGGACGCTGGAAACATGGGATAAATCTGTGAAGAGCACTATTGAAGCAATTTATCGTGAGTATACGCACCTATTGTCTCATATCTGAAGCCGTCTTGTTATCAATCTCATACTTTCGTGCGGCTCCAAAACATCTATCGGATTCGCTCACTCTCGCAACAGTGAAAAAAATAAGAGAGGATCCATCTGTCAGTCAGACGAGGCCTTAGAGGTCCATGAAAGCCATGGAAATGGGGATTGCTGTGATCCCGGCCCGCGGCCCGTGTCCCGCTCCATTGTTGCCATCTGTTAATTCCGGTAGCTTCAGCCATTTTCATCCTCATCCACCACCATCCTCTCATAGTAACCTGTCATGATGACCAGCCGATAAAGGTGAGCTTTCTTTCTACGACCTCCATCACTCATTTACTGACGACGTGGTGTGCAGATAGGATGACTGCCGTGAAAGTGCTTACTTCTCGAACACCGGAATCGATGCACTCACGACCTACTGAGGGTCTCGACCAGCGTGAACAGTGATTGGAGAGACTCGATCTTCTTGGAGGACTATCATCACAAGACAACTGAAGTTTACCGTGCGTGGTGTGTCGGCTTACGATCTACAAACTGATTCATCTAATGTGACCTTCTGCAGCCTGCAAAGTCGGCTTGGACTCGGCGTCTATCGAAACGGCCCATTCGATGACGTGTATCTTGGTCGAGCGAGCGACGAGACGAGAGGGCGAGCAAAATCTTCGAGGTGGTACTCCGGTCTGTCATAGTACGGAGCTTTGACTTGGGGCGTTTCAGTGAATAAAGCCATGTGGAGATTCTCCAGGAGGATGTGCACGGTGTCGTGCATCTGGTTGTCTTGCAAGGTATCCAGGTGTGTCATATCCTTCCATTTCGTTAATTCTTCTCATATCCGTGCTAGGGTATCAGGAAGAAAAAATCCACTGTGATTCAAACTCATTGTTCCGCGACCATGCAGCTACGGATCTTTTCACCGAAGATGTTTAAGGGTTGTACAGACTCAGGCAGGCTGGTACGTTTTGTTGAATACTTCTCCAAACTAGGCGGAGCTAATCTTCGCTGTGCAGGTGGCCCGTGAAATAGTCCTCATGCTAGTCGTTACCCACGACAGCTCGTTCGATTAGCCACACGGTCCGTCGTCAACACATTTTGAAGTCAGGGCTCAAAATCCCTTGCGCAGAACCGCGCGCCGTAGTCGTAGACTTCAGCTTTAGTCTGTTTTTGCGACTGTCATCGACGTAAGGCGCGGATTTGGTGCTCAGCGTAAACATGGATTAACTAAATCATTTTTCTCAGATCCGAGGGATTCGTCAAAGCCCGGCTTCGAGCATGACATAACTACTACGTTTCGGGATTCCGCACCGAACGGCTTTTGTTTTTGTTTTGGAGTACGTAAGAGCGTGTAGCGAGGTAGAGTGTACGTTTCTCTTGCTCTCCGTTGTGCAATGGCTAACGTCTCTAGTAGGCTACGGACCTTCCCTTGGACGAACGTCCCAGATATGCCGGTTCTGAGTGCATCTCTTCCGTGTGGTCCCACTGGCTGTAACGATGCACGTTGAAATCTGGACGTGAGGACCAGAACATCGCTTGCCAGTGGTGGAAAGGATTTGCGTAAATGAACCTGAATTGATGGACAAATGTTCGAGGGTAAATGAGCTGCGCCTCGGTGAGAAACTGCCTCGTAAGTCGGTCCTCTATTCTTACGCGATAAGCTGACTGATTCATACATATTTAGTGCTCAGAAATCTCTTCTCAAGCTCCAGTAATGCTTAGACCCTTTGCTGCCTTTCGTTGACCGAGAATAAACCAATATGATTTGATATTTTCTTGCTTGGCTGAACAAGATGCAGGTTTTGTGGGCGATGGTTCGTCTGAATCCGTCAGCTATCATCTCTGACCCCACAAGCTCCATCGACTATCGGCGAATTGGATAGTACAACGTCTCATTCATTAAATGTGCTATATAATTCATAACTCCCGCATTCTTCAGAGAAAGGACACGTACTCGTCGACCACCGCAAACAGACGAGCGTTGACCTTGGACGAACTAACTATGACGTCTCGCCCGAGAGGTCAAGGGAAATGCTTTGCCGTGTTTCATTCTAGCCTCTTGACCAAGGTTCGACGGCGAGGGATGGGCACAGTATTGACGCTTCAGGATTGATTGGATCGAGGTCGACTCCGAGTCTAGCCATCCGCCTCCCTAGCCTTGGAGAGAGGAGCTCGAACTATGAAGCCCGAGTTGGAATCGACCTCGACCGGCGTGAAGGTCGAGCTTCCAATATCGCCCCACCATTCCCGTCTTTCAGTGACTTTGGCACACTAGTACAACATCCACCTCCAACGACCAGGATCGCACAATAATTACATGCAGCGTCTACCAGTTCTTCCGCAGAGCACGGAGCATCTCCAGGCCGAATCTCTTGTTCCCATTGTTCAGCTGTAGCACTGGCACATTCGTGGCAATAAGATGGACTGTGTTAGGTTAGGTTAGGCGCAAACGCAGAAGGCTTATCGGCCGGTTCATTCCTCTTACACGCAGATCGCTAATGAATACTCTGTTTAGGGTACTCGATGATCAGTTTAACGTTGAATCAAGTACATGATGAACGTTTGAACGGTGGGCCTCTGTTCTTATCAATATGTTTGATCTCACCGTTTTGGATAGAAGACCAAGTGTTTTTCGATATTACCGAGTTTCGCATGTCGCATGCTCGAAACTTGGACGATGCCGCGTTCATGGACCCTGGCCTGTCGGAGAGATGGATATATGCATCAAAGAATGATGTGATCATCGGATATATGGTGTATCCCATGCTGCGAAACTAGTAGAACATGTGAGTCCTCACGGAAATCTGAGTGTCTGTCTCTCATATAAGTTCAATTGGACTATTCCCGATGTATATTGCCGCAATAAATGACAACTCCAACGTTTATATACGTGCTCTTCTGAACTAGCGCTCGACATCTTTGGGTGCCTATCTTTCAACAGTGTGGCTGATGGTGAGACGTTTTGATGGTCAGGGCACCAGTCCGCATCGTTTCCTTCTCACCACGACGACTGCACGACGGAAATCTCTTCGTCCAACGGGCACCTTGGTAGTGTACTACATCGAGATTCGACGATGACAATGGAGCATGGTACGTGTAATTTTGGGCTTTCCTGCAACGATTTATATATCTATTCTGTGACTAGGAGTAATATCATTTGAGCGCTGGAAACGACGGTGGTGGGGGAATATGTCTGGATCCGAATGCTGGGGTCGGCGGAAAAGGTCTATATCCAGATTCTTCAAGCGTTTACAAAGGTAATACTTCTGTCTGTGATATCAAAAAGTAGCTAAATAGAGCAGGAACAAAAAAATTCCCAAGATCACCCTCTCCGCCCTCACTGAGACTGGCAAAGCAGAATCGACTATTCCAGTGGTGAAGCAACGGATGTACACTGGTCGAAGAGTGATCACGTCGTCTCTGGCCAACACCCCCTGTGCTACGCTCGGTGTCGGTGGAGTCTTAGAGAAGCTTAATACTGCGCTAGGCACATCATACACTTTGGACTCCGTAAACTCGATTCTCGAATCCTATGTTGCACAAAACTATGACTTCGGCACTGTCTACGCTTATTTGCGGCCCTGTTGGAATGACGATGACGTTGGCATCATTAAACGCAAATTACGCACGCGGGAAGAGAGGGGCAGAGAGATGCGGAGGAAGGTGCTCGTCCATGACAGGATTACCACCCGGCTTGTGCCCTCTCGGCGCGTGTGGGATCTGTACGCTAATCGGGTGGTGCCGGACTGGGTTGCGGACGAAATACCATGGGGGATATCACATGCATGGGTGGACAAGAAGGACCGCATGGATGCGATGACACCCATCAACGGATACGAGTGGCCCGTGCCCATGCCGAAGGACGCCAATCTCGATCTCATCCGCATTGAGATGCTGAACCTCGGAGCAGAGTACGCATGGCTGGACGTTCTGTGTTTGCGGCAGGAGGGTGGGAAGAACGAGCATCTGCGTTTGGAGGAGTGGAAGCTCGACGTGCCCACCATCGGATGGGTGTACCGTGATGTCAATGTGGTGTGCTACTTCAATGGTCTGGGTCGGCCACTGCATTTCACAGCGGACTACTTCGAGAGTGATCGGTGTTGGTTCCGACGTGCATGGACGCTACAGGAGATCAGCAATGACGCCATCATTGGTGGGGAGACCGGGGATGATGTCATGGAAAAAGAGACTCGCATGGTGTTTCATGAACAATTGACACGCTTGCGGGAGATAAGAAAACGGGACTTGGTCATCGAACTCGTGTTAGAGATGCAGAACCGGGTGTCAACGAAGCCTTTGGATAACGTCGCAGGCTTAGCATACCTTCTCTACTCAAATTCCATCCCAATATACGATGCGGAGATGTCTGACGAGGATGCATGGGAAGGTCTCATGGATACTATGTACTCCGGGTGTCGGGCGGACTTGCTCTTCTATTTTCCTGAATCTGGGATGGGAAGGAAATGTTGGCGACCATCATGGCAACAAGTAATGGTGCTCAAACATCTTGTGCCTTATTCATATCAGTGGCTGGGGGGTGTTCATCGGACAGAGGAGACAGATGAAGACTGGTATGATGGTTACTGTATTGATTCAGCAGATGTGCGGGGCTTAGCTGAGGGACTGACAGAAGAGAAGCCTCGCCAGGGAGAGATGGTATTCAAGAATGCTGACGGGTTGCCTCACACATTGAAAATTGTGGCCGCCCACACATATCCAATACCTGATGGTTCATATGCACTCATAGGCTGCAGCTCCGATCATTCAAGCGATGTCTGGGTCATCGGCTGGCGAAGAGAGGATAGGAAGTTTGAGAAATTGTCAGTTTTCCGTTTGGCAGATGATGAACAAGTGAAGCTTGGGACACTCGGACTTGAAAAAGTTAAAACAATTCTTTGTTGAAGTACGGAATTGGCTTTACAGCTTGTATATGTTTATGACAGATGAAAGATCGTGTTTATGATCAAGAAGCTTCCAGCTAACGAGAAAGGTTTTATTGAGGTTCATTAACCATACATGTTGGTTGAAACTAGTTGCTGAAATTGTTGGTACTGTTCACGGTTCCGTAGGGCCACGCAGTTCGCCCAACATCCGTCTGGAAGAGCTTGAATAGCTCTATATGGAACTGAGCCGGTAGGATCACCATCTTGTTAGCCGAGACGACTGGATAATGGAGAATATATTACGACTTGGAAGGATAAACATACTATCACAAGAGAGATCAGGATGACTTGAGCAAGGAAAAACGCGAAACTCACTTAAATGTCACAGTCAGGTACCGTAGTAGAATATGAGTTGATCTTGAGCTTGACCGTCCTATGAGCAACACCAAAGGCGGCTCGTTTGACTGCAATAGTCATGATATGATCGTTGCTACTAAGAGCTAGGGCAGCTGGAAGGCAGGTCTGACGTACATGGACGCGAGTTGCGGGTCGAGAAGGACGAGTCAGTGCTTGGGTCGTTTGAAGGTATTTGGAAGAAGGGACAGTGATAGTTGAGAGAGAAAAACATGCAAAATAAGGTTGGAGAAAATGTGCATTCCTTTGTTCTGGAGTCAGTTCCAATAGTCAGATCTCGAAAAGGCGCCAGGAGACAGACGTTGTTGCGACTTTTCGGAGAGTCTTCATTTCCATCAGGATATTCAGACATGAATGAGGGTAAGAATATAACTTGAAGCCCTACCTTTCGTGTGTTCATCACGGACTGGGATACAATGTTGAGGTTTCTACTCAGGGCTGGTGTGGATATGGCATGCGCAGGACAAGCTCGTTTTTAATTGAGTTCTGAGCAGCTATGATTCAGCCCTCGGTAATTAAAAACAAGAGACAGGTCTTCAGCAATGTCCTCACGGTACAGGTATTCGTCCTGAGCAAAATCGATGGATAACATGATGCCATATACATGTCCAGGTATTTTCAAAACACTCAGGCAAGCTTGTACGTTGTGCTGGATATTTCTATCACCCAAGCAGAGCTAATATCGACTGCGCAGGGAACATTGGCCCCAATAAGACAATTTCCCTAATGCCGGCTTCCATGCGCACCAACGCAGTTATCGTTTAATGGAAACCCCGGCCCATCTTCAACACGTTCCAAAGGCAGGGGCAAAATTACTGGCATAGAATGGCACACTTCGACTGTAGACTTCAGCTTCCGCTGTCTTTTTATTGCTACTGTCGAAATAAGTTACGTTATTAGTGCTCTTTGACTGTAGGTTAATAATAAATTCTATTTCCCCAGATCACTGATGGGAAACTCGGCTTCGAGCATATCGTAGCTACAGAATTCTCGCAACCTACTGAGTGGTCTGGTCATCATGGAGAGACATTTTTGGAGGACTATCGTCAGGAGAGTGCCAAATTTGGTGCGTATGGTGTGCCTACTTACCATGGGCACGTAGAATTTTGCGTTTTCCCCTTGCACGCTTGCGTTCCCTTGCGAGTTTCCGTTTGCATTTGCATTTGCGTTCATATGCATGTGTTTGAATAAATTGCATTTGCGTTCGATCAAATGCATTTGCGTTTCAAGTGTGACATCATTTGCGTGCGTGACATGATCGACTCTCTCGAGTCTTTGATGCCTATCCTCGGTAAACCTAGGGCTTGAAGTGATCATAGAGGGCACGTTTTTGAAGGCAAATTTGACTCCTATATCTGATTGTCATACTCTCTATTGTAAGCCATTCAATAATGGTTGTGCTTCGCTTGGGCCATCTCTAATTCCTTTCACAGATATGCGAGCTTGTAGTCATTCAATAAATAGGTTTCACGATTATTTTGTGCACGTTTTGGGACCGTCCTGCTCGCGCATGCCATCGATGTCATTCAATATGCAATTTACCGGCTTGTTTATTCAAATTAGGCTCAAAATCATTCCGTGGCGGGAACCCTCGTCTTGACGTTTCACCACAAAATTTTCCATGGGTATTTTCGTGAGTTGTAATGATATTTCTTTAATGCTCTTGCACTAATGTGTTTGCCAGAAAAAACTCAGGCGTAAAATCGCCTCCTGGCTTCTGGTAACCGACTCTGAATCCGAGGATATTGACAACAAAGTTCGCGAGGAGAAACAGTCCACTGCTCCTGGCCCAACGGATGCTACTCGGAATGTAAGCCATCACCTCGGAAGAATGGTTCCAATCTATAATCTTGATACTGGTATGTTGTATACATTGTGCAGTGGCTGTTATCTCATTCCTTTCGTTTTTGTCAAATAGGAGATATCATTGGATACGCCAGTAAAGGCGATAGAGGGCTAACAGCTAACACTACACAAGCTGCTCCTTTGATGTCTCGTGCACCACGAACCGGACCTGATCAAGTATCGGCTCACGCGCAAGTTCCGCCCGCTTCAAATCAGCCAAAAGCTGGTCCATTGTTATCATCCCCCCCGATACTTCACCCACAAGGACTACAACCCCCCATTCCAGAAAACACACAAGCCAACATGCCTCACGATTTCACGCGTTGGCCTGAGATCGATCTTTCTGATCCAGCCCCATTGACGGTATACATTCCCCTCGAAACTCAGCCAGCACCAGAGGCTTGCCGAGGGGTTGATGATGGAGTAGTCTTTACCTCTCTATCACGCATTCCAGGGGGGTGGAACGGCTGGCCATCAGGTCTCTTTGCGATGGATGTTTCGCACAATGAATTCAAGCAAACCAAAAAGCTACAAGTACATTGGGCTACACGTAACAATGGCGGCGACGTATCAGGATCAGAGACTGCTCCTACCATCGGAGGTGGCAAAGTCACCAACAGACGATGTCTCGGTGTTGTACGCTGCGAAAACCCAGATTGTAAAGTGATCTGTTGTCCTGGTACCAGTCCTGCAATTCGTCGTAAACAACTGGAGGGCCTATGCCGTTGCGAATTCGGATTGAAGCACTTTGATTGTCCCTCACGATCGTATCTGATTCAGTGGAGTGGTGGTTATCGATATATCAATGGAGAGCTACACAATCACTCCCGTCTGACCTACGTCTTGCATATGACGCGCTCAGAAGAGCTCGAATTCAAGGAGCTTGTCGAGACTCATCCAAATTTAGGACCAGCCGCGTTAATGCTGGGACCAAGGAGACTTGATGGCTATGGAAAGGGGGCAGCAGATATATCCGAGGCTACCAGACACCCGGATCGTGTCAAATACGAACGACACCTGATAAAATCACGAACAATGGCAGAAAGTGGACACTGGTTTCTTAGCCAATTTGTGGAATGGCAGCGCAAGCATCCTGGGATCGTTCGGACGTATCAAAACACGAGTGAAGTCACCGTTATTTCGATTCAGACAGCATGGATGAGAGACATGCTTGTACCAGATATTCAGGCGCAGTCTCACATAGATGACACACTGAACGGTCTCCTCTCAGATGCGGCGCATGGATATTGGTCTGTCAGCCATTATCTCCTTATCATTACCTCGGTGTTTTCGGACGTGCTAGCCTTCTGGGTTCCTGGACTTTTTACGATCTCCAATGGTTCTACGGCTGAGCACTATCGCTATCATTTTAAGGGTGTCCTTGAATCCATTGCCGAGGTAGCTGAAACAAAGGATATATCAATCTATGATGAAATGTTTGCAGGCGTAAGAGATTCCAATCGTATCTACAGTGCAATCACTTATCTTGTCTGTATTTTCTAGGTGGTAGATTTCAGTGAGCCGCAACGAATAGGCTTCGAGAATGCCTTTGCTGATTTTTGGGAACGACGGAATGATGGCCGAAGTCGTGAGGAGCTCATGGAAGCTGCAAAGAAACTGTTGAAAGGCTGTCAGCAGCATTTTCGCAATGCAGCGACGCGGGTGAAGCGTCTTGGAGGTGTTATACCTCCTGATCAAGCCTCAGACTTTTCAGAATTGACGGGTCTACTGTACTCTACTGAGGACATCAACGTTTTCAACGATACGGTCACTGAGATACGAACCCGATTTCCGCGAACCAAGCCTTGGTTAAACTGGTGGTTACGTCCAGATCACGCATCCATGATTTTCCCTTCTCAGCGCCGTATGGATCCGGTGATATGGGACACTCTTCCTGACAGTACCAATGCGGAGGAAGCTATGCACTTCAAAATATACATGATTGCGGGGAAAAAGCACGACATAATGCGGGGACTTGACGGCCTACTTATCGTTGAGAAATACCACCATGGGTTGTATGATCGAGCTCTGCGTGAGTAATACTTCCTCTTGGACTTGTTTAGCATGGCTTAAGTATGCTTTTTGGTTAGTTGGCGCTCCAGTACGACACGGATCTTCTCCACTGAAGCAGCGACAAGAGCAACAAGCTCAATATGGGCGCACAAAAAAATCCCGAGATCCCAAATGCATATCCTCACATGGAACCATGTGACGTGAAGGACGAGCTCCAGATCGTAACGTGGATTTTTTTCCAACTACTCGAAAACGCAGTAGCCGCAAGACTTCAATGCGTAGAGCAAAGAAAAGTGCACATCAAGTTGATGAAACTGAAGATGGCTCACCTCCGCCATGGAAGCGACTTCGAGTCGGTCGTGCACCAATAGAGGACATCACAGAACACTCCGAGTCAAGCCCTGACTCCTCTGATGAGACACCCAAAACCCCAACAAAAGATACCGTCGTTCGTACCCGAGAAGCACAAGATGCTTACGACAACATGTCTCCATCAAAGAATTTTGAACGAGAGGCTGCACTGTCTGTGGTTGACATCGCCAAATACAAGCAACTACCGAGCTACCCATGGAGGGCTAACTCGTGCTGGCTGGACGCTAGTCTTGAGGTGCTGTACACGACATTGAACTATGGCGACTGGAAAACCTTTCAGCTTCTCTTCGATGAGGATGTTGATCGGGTGCCTCCCAGTCTGATGTACTACTTCTTCCTGACGATGAAGGGTCGTCGCACATGGCCGATTTCCGATTTTCTAGGTCAGAATACTCCTGTGCAGGAGCTATTGGATTTACGCGATGGTTTCCGCACATTTCTATACAAAATGAAGATTGTTAGTGGTCATGAGGATACTTATCAGGATGGACTTGTATGTCAATCCAAAACGCACATTTATAGCTGATCTTAAAGGTGTTTAGGAATGGTTTCAAGCTATGCTTGCTCCCGGACAATCTCATATTGCTAATGAACAGTGTCGCCGCTATTTTACTCCATACTACCGGCGTATTGATATATGCCCTGGCCCAGCAAGTAATTCCACAGTCTCTGATCATATCCGAATTTACAAACATTCGGCTGAACGTGCAATAGTCGACAAGCCTTTGACTCAGGATTTCGAACCGTGCAAGGGTGAAATCAAGAACTGGCTGCATGGTCTTACACACATAAAACCAGTGTCGAAGGGGGACCCTGTTTCTTGCTGGAGAGGTCAGGCTCACTGCCCAAGCCAGGCAATGTCATTCAAATTCTGGACCTGGATCCCTGTCATCCTTACCATTGAGCCTGCAAACATGGATGGACAGTTGCATCTTGATGTTGTGGACCAGGAGGAACGGAATTGGGACTTTCCACGGACCTTGGCGCCATTGACAATCAGGGAGGCAAAAGATAAAGGTGTGGAGTACATCATGGCAGCTCACATATTCAAAAATCACAATCATTTCATCGCACGATCAATTATCCCGACTCCCAATGGAAGGGCTGCAGTATATACATACAACGGGATGAAGCATGCTGGATTTAGTCAGCTCAAACGTGGCTCTGTGGATGAACTTATGACGGGTTCCAGTCCTCCGGTTCCTCATGGATATTTTACCTATGCGGTGATATACAGGCTGCGTGGTGGAGCTTCTGCTCAGGACTATTTCGCATCTCGGCAGCTAGAACTATGCAAAAAGAAGCTGCACGTCGATCTTCTCACTCCTACATTCCTCTTACCTGGTTTTCGCGAGATGACAGAAAATCAGCGTATCTGGATAACTTCGCACTATTCTTCACAGCGTCGTTCATGGGAGTTCTGTCACTCGCAGCCGAACTCTCCTCTTGAGGAGGATAGCAATGTTAACTTGCCTAAGAAAAGTGATACCATGCGCCTCAGTCTTCCGCCAATCTCACCACTTCCGGATAATCTTGATGTAGCAGAGAATACCAATAAGAACTCGACCAACGACGAGTTCTTTTCTCCTGCTGAAGATATTACACACTTATCCAGTTCTCCCATATCCAGCTCTCCACCGCCTTCTATGCCGCTTCCTATTCTGTGCCATTGTGGTGCTGATTCAGATGGAAATCGAGACGAGATTGAAGAACCAGCCGTCGAATGTGTACATTGCCACAATTACTCTCACGTTGCCTGTCAAACATATCGACTTTCAGCTGCTCTGACGAGTCCATTTAAATGCCACATGTGCAACCTGGAAATACCTCGCAGGCGACTTAATGTGACATCTACAACACGGAGATCTCGACGCCTGTAAGAAAGAGTCGCTCTTTTGGGCTTATCATGAAAAGCTAACATCCAATGCAGACAGGACGCTCCTGAGACCATAGCAACAGTTCCTCAAAGATTATTGTATGTGTTACTTCTCTTATTTCCATTAATTTTCCACTAACTTGCGATGACTAAAGCCCTGGTAAAATGGTCTTAGCAAAGCTCGGAAGCTTTTACTATCCATGTCGTTTGATTAATCACATCTTGCGACGGAACGAATGGACTGTAAAATATTGGAGAGGCAATATACCGTCTCCCGACTCACTGCACACGCCGGGAGGTTATTCATGTGCATCTGAATCCAACCTGATTGATGCGCTATGGCACAATCATTCAGAAAGGTGAGGAATCCGGGTGTGTATCAAAACCGGTTCATGCAAAGACCAATCCTTATATGAATATGTGCAGCTCGGGAAATTTCTACGTGCACACGAAGTGTGGGAGAAAGAAGATCCTGCAGAGTTCCTGGTGAACCCTCATTCATTGGAGTTCAATTCCGAAATTGAGAAAGCACTTCACCCACATCGCAAAGTCCTTGCGCAACTCGTCGACAGTCCGAACGAGGTAGATGACGCCCTGGTACCAGTCAAAATATGGCTGAATTCACTGAAAAGGCAACCACCTGTCATTCATTGGACTGGCGGCCTGACACTTAATGATCTCGCATGAATCAACAACTACTTCTTCCGCCGTATCCTGAAGATTAGCAAAGAGTGTCCACTAGATTGGGTTACTGGTCTCGCTATGTCCCATGCACGAACGCTTGTCATTGCATACAGGCATCGAGACCTGTTCTTACAGGATAAAGCGTGTCCTCCCATGTCTGAAAGCGAGAGCGCTGATCGTTTTGCCATCGAAAAGGCGTGGGAGCGATTGGTTAATTTTACTGGGCGCACTACAGATGGGAAAATAAAGCCCGATGTGGTCGATGTCGACATGGAGGCTCTCGTCATACTGGAGAAGAGAATGTTTGACACTTCGGAAGATGCAGGAATTGCAGGCAACCATCAATGGGGATTAGACATCGGTATGCACCAGGATAATTGGTATCCTTGGAATAGCCATGGACCGGAGGAAGAGAAGGATACTCGTGAAGGAAATGAGTCGGAACTTGAAGTAAGCTTCCAGGAAATAAAATGAGCATAGTGGGACTGAATTTTTACAGGTAGGGCCGGAATATGATAAAGAAGAGTTAGCGAAATGGCACAGAACCGAGCTAGAGAAGGAAGAGGCGAGGGAACAAATGCAAAGGAGAACACGCCCAAGACCTACATTGCTGAGAAAGGGCACGAGAAAGCGGCGGGCTGCATCCAAAATCCCAGCAGAATCGGGTGAGCTAAGACCCACCAATGATAGCGAGGAATATCAGCCACCGGCTAAGCGTACCCGTCGCAAATTGAGGGATGGTGATTCTAACTCAGCAGATGATAGTCTATAGAAAGTCAGCATGTCAATAAGTACACAGATTAATCAAACGAGACGGTAACGGGTAGAAAGCTGGCGACACCGGAGTTGAACTCGATTTAAATTAGTGTCAAATGCAAACGTGACAGATCTGTCACATTTGCGTTCATTTGCGTTCATTTGCGTTCACGTTGTAACACATGCGTTCTCTTCGTATTGCATGCGTTAGATATTTTACCATTTGCATCCGTGCTTAAACGCTTGCGAGAAATGTTAGAACACATGCGTTCACTTTCAAACGCATGCATAAATCATGTCGACGCATGCGTTTGTGATTGAAACGCTTGCGTTACCTCCATTGGTGCATGCGTTCACATAATTTGACTCGTGTGCGGGCTTCCACTGATTTTCTGATAGTATTGTGGTGCAAATAGATCATCGGACCTTCTGAGGGGGCATCGTAGGTAGGTAAATTGTTGTTTATTATGTCTCAAATACTGAACTGGACACTGAAATCTATCCGGAACAGTGGTGAAAACTCTCAAGGATCAAAAAAGCATCGGAAGTAGTCTGGTGCGTATATTTCCCTTGCATTCATATGTACCAACATGCATTGATGATGTCATAAACATATTGATAGGAAACGCAAATGATTACAAATGAAACGCAAATGAAACGCAAATAAACGCAAGTGAACGCAAGCGTGCAACTCAAAAACGCAAAATTCTCCTGGCCCCTTACCATCGATGCATGAAGTCATCTAACACAACCTTCTGCAGTATTCAAATTCGGCTTGGGCTTGATAGCTATTGAGATGGTCTACTGGATCACGCATATCCTATTGGAGGGAACAGCGAGGGGACAAGAGAAGCGAAATTGTCATGGTGGTGTTCAGGTGCCATCTCTGTGAATACTCTGGTCCGTCCTGTAGCAGAGCCACAGCCTATGAAAAGTAGTCCCGTGCTAAAAGAGAACTCGCACGCAGTCATGGAGCTAATCATCTGGTGATCCATCCTGGTGCGTCATATTCTTACATTTCATTACTTCTGGCTTACCTCTGACTTTAGATATCTAGATCATCATTGAAACCCGCATTACTGGGACTATGCTACTCCGAGATCTGATGCGCTGCATAAGTGAGGCCTTCGACATGGAAGGATCGATCCACGGTCAACGAGGCCGATCGTATGTACTATACAGTTTCCTCTTTTATTGAACTCACCAGTTCCACCATTAGACTGCCAAATTCCGGTTGTCGATCCTGCCACTGTGGTAGCTTCTTCACCTTGCATTGATGGCTAAACAGCTCTGTAAGACATGGAATTGTGGTTTGTTTATCTGAGGCGAGCTGGTACGTTCTCTGGGACATTTCTCCCACCCAGGAAGAGCTAATCTTGGCTGCGCAGGGAATGTTGACCCGCATCGGATAGCAGTCCTCATGCTGATCTCCACGCGCACCAACACGATTATGGTCTGGTTGGCCACTCAGCACGTCTTCAACATTTCGAAATCACGGCCGAATATCGCTCGTAGAGAATTGCATGCGTTAATTGTATACTTCGGCTTGACCACTCAGACTATCGTCAATTTAAGGTACATGATCAGCGTTCCGTTTGACTGGTTAATCAGATTCTATTGTTCCTAGATCCAAGGGATTTCTGAGAAACTCGGCTTCGAGAATGACTTAACTAAAGCAATTCGGGATTCAGTACTACTCAGGTTTGGATTTTGGTTGGAATTGAAAGGTGAGCGAGAGCCCAAGAAAGGTACAAAGCATATTTTCTCGCTTCCTGTTGCTCAAAAACTAACATCTCCAGTAGGTTACTGAACCTTGATAGACCAATTGCTGCCGATCTACGGGTATTGTCCCCATTTCTTCTCGATTATCGTCGCTTGCTGTTGCGATATCAGCGCATTCACACGTGAGAAGCGGAATGCTTCTCGCCAATTGTCCGGAAGGGGTCACGGAAACTCGACCAACAGGTGTTCAGTATGAATGAGTGCTGCCGAGTTGAGGGGACGCTCCCTGGCAAGTCGGCACTCTATTTATGCGTGATACGTTGACTGATTAAGTCATATCTAGTGCTCCAAAACGTCTCCTAAACTGCCAGTAATGCTCAGACCCTTGGCTGTCTTCCCTATAGCGAGAATAATTGATTATGCTTTCATCGTTTCCTGCGGGACTGAACAACAGGGTGATAATGTGGGCAGTGTTCGTTGGTAGCTATCCCCCATCTATCTCTGACCCTCACAGCTGCATCGACCATCAGTGATTTGGATGGTCATTCTCATCCATCAAATACGCTACGCAGTTTCATAATTCCCGCATTAAAGGAGACGGTGCCGCATTCTGACCAGCGTTGATAATTGGATTAGCCAAACATACCTCCTTTCCTGCATGTGAGAGGTAAAGAGAACCGAGGGACGGCCCCGCCTCAGAACTGATTTACTCGAGGTCAACTTCGAACCCACCCATCCACCGCTTTTGCCTTGGAGAGTGGAAGCCGAACTGTCAAGCTCGAGATCGAATCGACGTCGACGGGGCGAACGTCGAGCTTCAAATGTCGCCTCGCTATTCCCGTCCTTCTGAGACTTTCGAGCGCTAGTACAACATCGTTGCGACGTTCGTGAATCAGCACAGCCAAAGACGACTCGGCAAAAGATGTTAATCTATCTACACATGGTCCTCGGTCGCATCAACAGGGACGACAAAGGAGATGGAGCACCTACATTTGGAGATCAAGCCTCTGGAGGTACGAAAAGAGCTCGAGACGTATGGATGGAAGACAGGGAATCGGGGGACTTTGTACGTTGACCAGAAGAATTCCACAAACTTACCTAGGTTAATCGTCCTCTTCTACAATTGATCATGTACTGACAGCCTTTCATTAGAAACAGGTTTCTAGCAACTCAAACTAAATATCAAGCTTGCATTTGAATCCCCTTTGGCCGGTCAACTTCCAATGCCGTGCTGATGCTACCTTCAGCTCCGCTTCTAGGCGCATATAGTCACATTGAGACGTGATTCCGTGGCTATTAGGAGCCCCATTGTCGCACACGCTCTAAGTCCTGGTTGGTAAACTGCGAGTCAGAAGGCTATGTCGATACATATTCAGCGCAGGTAAGCTCTGTTCCCTTTACTACGCCACAGAGCTAATATTTTGATATCAGGCTCGACCCTTGTTGGAGTGTTTACCGGTTACCTCAATTTCACCACACATCATTCAAAAATGGATGTCTGGACTCTGATTTTACGTTGTTTGGCAGACGTAGACCATGAGATGGTGGCGAACTTTGTGCTCCTATTTTCTACGATTTATGTTTGGTACGACTGTGTTTTCCAATACACACTATCACTCATCTCTTCGTTGGTTCATTTCGCCAACGGACGAAATAAGAATGATCCTCCGATGTCAAATTGTGCGTAGGATGTATGTAACCCTGAAAGGAAACCTCCGCAGTACCGTCGTCACAGGATTGAACAAATATACACCAGCTCCGGTCCTTCGTGCCATACTTTATTCTATTATTGACAGTTTCCTTTAGCCTTCCAAGGGTGTGCGGTGACCAGAATGTATAGACAATAACAGTTGTCGGTGAGTAGCCAATGAGCATGGTTTTTACACGCCCTTTCTTATCAATTTCTTACTAGAATAAAAAACTGACTCGTTAAATCTTTCAGTGTTAATTTCAGTGTCGCATATTCTCTCAGACGGGACGTGCAGTCTGCTCATCTCCCACACGGAGTAATTGATTGTGCGTCCGATAACTGTCCCATTCTCATACATTCAATGAACACTGGAAGAGATCTAAATTTCGGTTAATGCACTACCAGTCGCCCACACGAGTGCTAACAAGGGCGTTACAACGCGTCTGCGGGGGGCCTTCCGTGAGCTGTATGGACGGAGGAAAATTCAAGGAACATACACGTATCTCACCACGTCAAGCGTGTCGGCGAGAAACCTTGTCTAGGCGCTAGACGCTTCTATGTATCTCCCTGTCTATGGTTGAAGCTAAAAGACATGAGTTTTTTTCTATAAAACGGCGAGATATCAGCAGCCGAGCCTTGGCCAAATCCAAGTCGAGTGCGGTTTGTAGTTATCAATCCCATCATCCTCTGGATATCCAGATACGGAGGATTTATGAGCCTCTCATTGTTATTGCTATGGAGTTGTGACACATTCTATGCCGTTCGAGAGACATTTCTATTCTCGTTGGAGGCTCAAATTTCGAGGAGCATTGTGTGACGAGTGAGAACACTGGAAACATGGGATATACCTTCGTGAGTACCATAGAGGAAATTGATTGCAAGCATATTTAACTGGTATCTGATACCTGAAAGTAGAAATACGCTTAGTTGCAGGATTCAATACAACGTGCTGTACGTCTTGTTATCTAGTTGTCATCAAGCTCATAGTTTCGTGAGACTCGAAAGCTTCTATCAGACTTCCACATTATAGAAGCAGTTGAGATGGTCAGTTCATCAGCCAGACGGGGCATTAGAGGACAAAGAATATGAAGGATTTGATGGTGAAGGAATTGCTCAACGATACCAGCCCTCGGTCCGCCTTCCGATACGGTTGTTGCCATTTGTTGATTTCGGTAGCACCCGCCATTTTCATCGTTTTATCCTCATCCACCATCGTCCTGTCGTGTAGTAATCTGTCATGGTAACCGGCCGATGAAGGCGAGCGTTCTTTCTGCTACTTTCATCCCTCAATTGCTGACAATTTGGTGCTCAGATTCCCTTGGTGTGGTGCGTAGATTGCTTGGCCGGTGACCGGTGACCTCTCGAACCCCGGAATCGACGTACTCGCCACCGACTGAATGTCTCAACCGGCGTGAACAGTGATTAAAGAGATATTCTTGAAGAACTATTATCCCAAGACGACCGAAGTTTGTCCCCCATGGTGTGTCGGCTTACGATTTACACACTGACTCGTCTGATGTGCCGTTCTGCAGCCTTCAAAGTCGGCTCGCACTCGGTATCTATTGAGATGACACCCTCGATGACGCGTATCTTGGTTGACCGAGCAACAAGGCGAGAGGACGACTGAATCTTCGAGGTGGTGCTCCGGTCTGTCGTGGTGCGAAGCCTTCATCTAGAGCATTTGAGTGAATAAAGCTGCGTGGAGATGGTCCAAGAGAATTCGCGTGCAAGTCGTGGATGTGGTTGTCTTGTGAGCCATCCAGGTGCGTCATATCCTTACATTTCGTTACTCCTTCTCACGTCTATGCGAAAGTATCAAGAAGGAAAAATTCGGCGTGATTCAAACTCATGTTTCTGTGATCATGAAGCTATCTTTTCACCGAAGATATTCAAGGGTTCTCCGTCTCCAGCGTATTGGTACATTTTACTGAATACTTCTGCTAACTAGGCGAAACTAACCTTCGCTGTGCAGTGAACATTGGCCCATGAAATAGCCCTCATACTGGTCTTTACACGTCGTGCCAGCTCAATCGATTAGCCCCCAGTCCCTTGTCAACATATTTCGAAGTCACGACTCAAAATCTCTTGTGCAGAACAGCGCGCTTTGGTCGTAGACTTCAGCTTCGTCTCCTTTTTACGACCATCGTCGATGTAAGGTACCTGTTTGGTTCTCAGTGTGGCCATGTGCTAATTAATTTCCATCGTCCTCAGATCCGAGGGATTTCGGGCCAAGAGAATTCTGCGTTCGACATCTGCGTGCATGCGTTTGGCTGCGTTTGGCTGTGTTTGCATGAGTTCAACTTGTATATATTTGTGGGCCCATTGATGCATTTAGATGCATTGTATCCTGATAGTCTGTACCATTTCAACGATACCACTTAATTATGTTTTCTGTTGAATAACGACTTACTTTTATGAGTTTCCTGGAAATATCTCCGTGACTTACTATGACTTAAGAATGAAGGGGAATCATCTATAAAGGCTATAAATGCATGCATGTTAGTCATTTCTAGTTTCACAATGACTATGGTACCGTTTTATGCTGAAGTACTTGTGACCCCTTCGCTTTTCCTGACTTTGAGTAAATCAGGCACCTCTAAAATCAACGCAAAGACTCACACATCTCAAAAATAGGTCATGCATGCATCCAAACATCAAACGCATGCGTTAAGAAAGTGCACGCATGCGTCCGAGATTAAATGCAAGTGTGTGACAGTTATGTGACAAATCTGCGTTCGCTGCGTTCGGTGCGTTTAAGTCCGAGTTGAACTAGTTGACTTATGATTGCTTTGATTTCTCCTGCCCATATTTGCCTCTAGTCGCTCATTCTAGGCAAGTATTTTATTTTTATGATGTAATCCAGTTGTGTATAGCCAGGTTGCTGTCAAGTCACTGTTTTGGAGCCGTAATTTAGCTCAGTTTCTTCAGCTTGTTCCTTGAGAGAATGGTCATGGTACCATAGTCTGTACTGAAGGTTATTATACCTCATGGCCTCTGACACCTCTTAAAACCTCTGAGCGCTCTTACATCTAAAATTCTATCTCTTACATTAATAATTCAACTGTATAGAGACTCTACCATGATGAAAAAGTCAATTCTGGCGGGTGTCGATGTTGTGCTGGGTATAAATTTCATGGGCAGTAAGTCTTACTTACACTGTAGCTAATAAAATAATTTTACAGGCGTCTGTAAGCCCAAATGCACAAGACACCCAACAAACACATCCATGTCACGCTCACGCAGATGTGACAAACACATGTGTGAAAATGCAAATGCATGCATGCAAATGCAAACGCAGAATTCTATGTGCCCAGGGATTTCTGGGAAACTTGGCTTCGAAGGTGCCGTATAATTACAACATTTCCAGATGCAGGTTGGCTTTTGATTGAAGCCTCGGAAGGCGAACAATTGTGACAGAAAGGTATAGCGCTTGTTCCTTTACACTCCTTCTGGTGTAACAGCCAACATCTCCAGCAGATTACGGACCATTGATTGCCGAATCACTGCAGGTATTGACCATATATCTTCTCGATGGTCGTCATTCACTGTTGCAATACCAGTCACGCACAATCCACACATGAGAAGCGGGATGCTTCTTGACTGAATTGTTGGAGTGAATGAGTAGTGCTGAGCAGAGGAGATGCTGCCTGGTTAGTCGGCCATCTATTCATGTTCGATAAAGTGACTGATTGATATATAGAGAGGTTGAACAATCCAGTCATGCTTAGACACTTTGTTGTCTTAAGTTTAGCGAGAATAATCAATTATTTTTTAATTTTTCTTGCTCAGCTGAAACAGACAGAGATCACGTGGACCGTGTTTCCTTCATATCCATTCAACGTCTTTCTTCAAGCCCTAGCAGCTGCTTTGACTATCGTGATTTGGCTGGTCCTTGGTTTTGTTCATCAAATGTGCTACCTGTCTCATCACTCCCGATAAAGGAGACAGACTCTTCAATTACTACACTCCGATGGGTGTTGATATTAGACTAACACCTTGCCTAAAGGCAAATGAGGGACAGCCCCATCTCAAGATTGATTCCTGGAGGTTCGCTCAGAGCCTGTACATCCACCTCGCTAATGGAGCTTGAACTATCAAGGCCCGGTTTGAATTGAACCTCGGTCGGGTGAACATCGAGTTTCCCATATCGCCTCATTTATCAGTTCTTCTGCAGACAGTGGAGTCACTCTAGGCCAAGTTCACTGTTGACATTGCTTGGCTACCCTGATACTGTAATGCTAAGCTGCCTAGCATTGGCTTATGGGCCACTTCATTCCTCTTACATGCGCCTCGCTAATGAATACTTTGTTTCCCCTACTAGATGATTGATTTAATGTTAGAACAGGTACGTAATGAATGTTTGAACGGCATGCTTCTGTTCCTATCAATATGTTTGATCTCACAATTTTGAATAGAAGACCCAGTGTTTTTTTATGATCCTAGTGAGTTTGGCATGTTGAACACTCAGAATTTGGATGCTGCCGCATTTGTGGGGGCCATGGCCTTTAGAAAAGATGGATATATGCATCAAATAACGATGTGATCATCTGATATATGGTTTACCCCATGTGAAACAAGTAGAGCCTGTGAGTCCTCATGGACATCTGTGGGTCTCTGTCTGTCATGAGTTTGATTGGGCTGTTGCAGCTGTACATTGTTCCATTGAATGATATCTCCAATATCTGTATACGTGCTCTTCCAAACTGGTGCGAAATCTTTGGGCACCTATCTTTCAACAGCGTGGCTGATGGTGACAGGCTTTGATTGTCACAGTGCTAGTCTGCATTGTGTCCTTCTGACCACGACGACAGCATGACGGAAATCTGTTGGTCCAACGGGCAGCTTCGTACCGCATTACATCGATGATGGAGCATAGTACGTGTTGTTTTTATCATTCCTTCAACGATTTATATATTCATTCTGTGGCTTACTAGAGAAACCTTTCATCCAATGCCATAAGCGATGGTGGCAGTCAAGAAATTGTCTGTATTAGAATGGTGGAAGGATCGGAAGTTGTCTCTATATGGATTCTTCAAGCATTCACCAAAATCTTTGCCCTTGTGTGAAGGTAATACCTTTTCCCTGCGATAACAAGAAGTAGCTGAGAAATGTATGAATGGAAAGTCCTTCAATACACTCTTCCAATTCTACCGAGATCACACTATCCACCCTCACAGAGACTGGCAAAGCGGAATCGACCATTCTGGTGTTGAAGCAATGGTCTTTCACAGGTCCGAGGGTCATCACATCATCTCTGGCCAACACCCCCTGTGCTATGCTCGGTGTCAGTGGAGTCTTAGAGAACCTTAATATCGTGCTAGGCGCATCATACACTCTGGACTCTGTAAACTCAGTTCTCAAATCCTATGTTGCACAAAACTACAACTTCGGCACTGTCTACACATATTTGCGCCCCTATTGGAATGATGATGACGTCGCCAGCATTGAACACAAATTACACACCCGGGAAGAGAATGACAAAGAGATGCGGAGAGAGGTGCTTGTCCATGACAGGATTACCACCTGGCTTGTGCCCTCTTGGCATGTGTGGGATCTGTATGCTAATTGGGTGGTGCCATATTGGGTTGCGGAAGGATACCCATGGGGGATATCACATGCATGGGTGGACGAGAAGGACCACGTGGATGCGCTGACACCTATCAATGGATATGAGTGGCCCATCCCCATGCCAAAGGATGCAAATCTTGATCTGATCTGCATAGAGATGCTAAACCTTGGAGTGGAGTATGCATGGTTAGATGTTCTGTGTTTGCGGCAGGAGGGTGGGAAGGGCAAGCACCTGCACGTCAAGGAATGGAAGCTCGACATGCCCACGATCGGATGGGTGTATCAGTGGGCTGACAAAGTGGTGTGCTACTTCAACAGGCTGGGTTGGCCACTGCATTTCACACCAGGCTACTTCGAGAGTGATCAATGTTGGTTCCGATGTGCATGGACACTGCAGGAGATCATCAATGACACCATCATTGGTGGGGAAACCGGGGATGACATCATGGACAAGGAGGTTCAAAGCAGGTTCAATCAACAACTGGCATGCTTGCGGGAGATACGAGTTCAGCACCTGGCCCTTGAACTTGTGTTAGAGATGCAGAACCGGGTGTCGACAAAGTCTTTGGATAAGGTTGCAGACATCGCATACCTTCTTTACCCAGACTTCATCCCAATATACGATGCAGAGAAATCTGATGCAGAAGCATGGGAAGTGCTCATGGATGCTATGTGGTCTGAGTGTCAAGTGGAGTTCCTCTCCTATTTCCCTGAACCTGGGAACGGAAACAAATATTGGCGACCATCATGGCAGCAAATAATGGTGCTCAAAGATTTCACTCCTTATTCATATCATTGGCCAGGATATGTCGAGCAGACAAAGGATACAGATGCAGACTGGTATAACGGTTATCATATTGATTCAGCAGATGTGTGAGGCTTGGGTGAGCAACAAAAGGAAGAGAAGCCTTGACAAGGAGAGATGGTCTTCAACCATGCTGCCGAGTCACCCCATAGTTTCAAAGTTTTGGCTGACCACATGTACCCAATTCCTGATGGCTCGTATGTGTTGATAGGCTCCAGGCACAGGGATTCAAGGTGTGATCTCAATTGCTGGGTAGTTGGCCAGCTAAGAGATGATGGGAAGTTTGAGAAGTTGTCAGTGTTCCATGTGGCAGATGATGAAAGAGAGAGGCTTCAGAAACTCGGACTTGAGGATAGAGTTAAAACGATGCTTTGTTGAATTACCAAATCGGGTTCACAGCTTGTATATGATAAATCATACCTACAGAGACCTCCTTTATTGCGGTATGCTCAGGCCCTGAGCAGTAAAAAGCCCGCAATGACCATTGACAGTTTGAATGGTATGCAAATTATAATCAAAACACCGAACATGTATCCTGTCAGTGATAATGAGCATAAGGGAAGAGAACAATTTGGGAAAAACCTAATCCAAAATATAAGTTGCATACTCATCAGCGGTGACACCTTGATGGAAGAGCCTCCAAAAAAAATAAAGCATTCATGCTGAAGGAATGAATGTTGAACATGAGTGAAGACACATAAATTTGAAGCATGGTAGCTGCCATTGTCTTCACCACCTATTAAAACAATACCCTCATCAGATTGGCAGGAGAGCATATGGAAATGACATGTCAGGTGATGGAAAGAAGACGAACCTGGCCTGACCTTGCCTTCTGTTCTTTCCCAGAAGCTTTTCCTCCCACCATAAAATTTCAATCACAGTCAGAAAACTATTGCCCTGAAAAATCCGCACGAATAACAGTAAGAACTGCACAATAGCATCATAACTGAGAAATTCCTGAGCTGCAAAGTCTGTGAAACAGTGTCATCACCATGAAAACACAACAAAATCAGCAGTGCTTACATTGTGTCATTCTGAGCATGTAGATATCAAAGACGAGACTTCAGCAGGATTTTTAAGCCATTATCGACACAGTGTACCATCACTGTATACAGTAAGACCTTCAGCTGCGGCTCCCATCCACAATGTCCTCATTGCACTGAGATGAGGCATCGACAGTCATGAAACCGGTGGTAAATCGCACGTAGGATGAACGGCTGCATGTGAGATGAAGCTTAGCATCGTCGAGACATGCTTTCTACTATCCATTGTAGATCAGAGACTTTCTGATTGGAATTCCGTGGACCTCGGGCATTGAACGAAGTCGTGATGAGATAAATATAACGATACACTGATAGGTAGTGACGGCTGGTTAGAAGAAAGTCAGGATGCCATCATGAAGTATTGGGTAGTTGGGCACCAGCGAAAGGACGAGGAGTTTGAGAAAGTGTCGGTGATAAATATAGCGGATGAGGACGAAAGAACAAAACCCCAGAGACTCGGGGTTGCAGAGCGGCATGCTAGAGCAGTTCTCATCTGACGTCTACGACGTGTGCGGACTTGCGAAAGGTCCTTGTGCTCTTGTGTTTCTTTGCTATATATCTGCCCTTATATTTATGTCGTCACTGTACCAGACTCCATTATCATGCATATAATCATCGGAATGGTCACTATCCTCTGTACTAGTCTTCGCCGGACCGGCTTACCATTCTGACACATTTTCCCTCGACTTCCTGTCGCTTGATCCTCTGCACCTCTCAACTGCACAACTTCAATATTTGGCCGCTTTGATCTTGTATTCATGCAGCATCAACGGAAAGGGACTAGACGTATTCCTGATTCAAGCATGAGTCAAGTCCAGCCATCTTTGCAGAGTAATACAACAAACCTCAACCCTCCATATAATTTTCGTAAAGAATTGATAGTACGACCAGACGACTATTACTCTTGAAATAAATCAGCACAGCGGCAACTGAATTGGAAGCTGACCGCTTACAGTGGGACTTTGGCAATGCAAGGCTTGCATGACTGGAACCGCACTAACCGGGAGAATGGCTACAAAGGTAAAGTTAAAGTAATGGGGAAAAGGTCCATTGATTCAATGAATTCATGAGCGGTCAACCGTCGCCTCCCCAAGGCCTTTAGGCGAGCCATTTTGACGCCAAGTATGGGCATTGCGCTGGAGATTAATGAGTCAACATCGAACTAGTTTACAAAATGGGAGTACTTACACTATTGGCATTAGTCTCTGCAGGATTAGTCCTGAGTCCGCTTCGGCGGGACCCTGAGTGCTGAGGATATCAACAAAAGAACCGATCAACGTATGGAAATACGGAAAATCTTCCTTACTCCATGGTTGCGCACTGTTTTTCGCCTCCAAGGAATAAAGGTAAACATACAGGATATTGACCTAAATAGTCGTCTACTGACTATAGCGTGGGCTCCGTGAATCCAGAAGGACTTACATTGGGCAGATTTTGGCAGGATTCCGAACCTAAATAGTCGAATTATTAGTAAATAACCTTGTACAAACCATTACTTACCGGTCATGATTTCGGCTCCGAATGCCTTGCACGCGGGCTCGTTTCCTGGATTAAAACGATAGCAATGAGTGCATGCGTACGTGTTGCATTGCCTCCTACGGTATTTTTATCTTTGAAGGTTCAGGCTATATGAGCAAAAGTAGCATCGCTGAAACTCTGTACAGTAGACTTGCTTTGTTTGCAGCAGCTGCACTTGTACGGTGAAAGACAGAACTGGATTAAGATGTTGGAGCCAGCAGCTATCAAGTGCGACGGATGACAAGAGACCCAGCGTTTATCTTTCCCCACGGTTCTTGGAGTGGGACGAGAGAAAGTTAGTGTGGGATATTATGAGACGTCAACAGACTCACACATGCTGGTGGCACGGCGATCTGTCGAGGTCCTTGCAACACTTCAAAATGTTTGCCTCCGGAGAGAGCTGTTCTATGAGCAACGATGCTCCGCAAAGATGGGAAGCTGACTTACTATACCTAGCCACTCCTTATTTCGGAGCTTAATACGCAAGTGTCATAGTAGCCTTAAAATCGGAGGAACATGGCTACAAACGAGCATTTTATCGAGTGAAAACCAACAAAAGCATACCTGTCATTTGTTTTGATCAACATATGAAAGCCTGTCCTCTCAGTTTAAGCTCGACAGGCAGAACTTCTCCCGCACCTTTTACATAAGGTTATCCATCGCTTGTGCGCAATACTGAGAGGATTTGACCCTCGCAGTACTCTCAGGTCTCGTTTTCCGGGTGATATCTTGCGAGTTGGAAATACGATTAAATAAGCGATACCATCCCACTGTGGGCAGACGCACCTGAGCTTCAAGTTTTGGATAGAGCTACATCTATTTGCGCGAGTCAGATACCCCTACTCCCTGAAGAATAAAATTACGCACCTTTGATGGAAGTTGCATCATATTATGAACCCCACAAATCGTGTATCTTTAAAGGATGGCAAGTATGGGCATATGAGAATACGTTAGTTGAACACGGTCACATCAAGTCTGTAGTTTGACCTACATCTTTTCTACACGGTCCTTTCGTTCATGGAGCCAAACGACGAGTCACAACGAAATCATACGGTCGTTGAAGGTTTCTGCAGCCGGTGTTCTTGCCGAGTTTTCAGGAAGCTGGCAGCCACATCATGGAAACATGACTGGTCTGCAGCAGAGAATTAGGCAAACGATTACATCAGTAGATGATGGTAAATGAGACGTAAAGGTGCATCTTTGTTTGCTGCACAGCACTTTGCCCGGTTCACCGGACCGACTATAAAATATTCGGACCGCGTGTTTTTTGGGTTCTTTTCCAATTCTTTTCCTCTTCACCGGAACTGGTCACCTCGGACACTGCCTCAACAACGCTCGGCCCTCAGCGCCATGAATATCAAAGGCTCGAAAGATAGTTTTACACTCCGTCATGTCATTCCGACCTTGAAACTCTGAACCCGAAATCACCAAGGCTAAAGCACGCCGATACCAATCTTTGAATCCATGCTTCTTCCACCAGTCGGTGAGATTGACCTGTCTCAAATTACTTTATTGTACTTGAAGTATTGCATCATAGGAAACAATGAGCCTACATACCCTTTAAGGGCGCGTCTTTGCAACCACGGACTACGGAACTTGAACCGGGTTCTGAAGGACATGGTCTATCTTCCGTTATTTCGATACGGTCGCACACACCTTCCTCTCGTTCCGTAAGACGCCCTTGTGCTCAGCAGAAGATGTCCTTCCTGGTGACTACAAGGAATTCTTACATGGTCCGCCTTTTTCCTGTATTATAACCAACGACTTATTTACAATCCAGACTCGGACTAGGCGGAGCCTATGGCGCCCCGTAATCAAAATTCCTCCCACAGTGGATGCCGTTTTACAACATCATGCAGGAGGAGGGTTAACAAACAGACGTACGCCACAAGTCTGCGCAATGTGGTCAAGCTACTATGTTTCATTTGTACCGAGCGTCGAACAAATACCATGGTCTTCGAGATCCTCTGAACAACGAGGATGGGGTGCCGAGGCAGCCAGTATGCTCATCATTTGTCCGTTCGATTCATAACTTATCATCAATGGTCAAGGTTAACGGTCAGAAGGATAGAAATCGATGCTTTGCCGATCGATTTAGTCGCGCAATGAGCTGTTTACTTTTATTTTCGAGGAGCGAGCTCTTCTGCACAAAAAGGGTAGGGAACGAAGTACAGGAAATCCGACCGTCCAGATAGTGAGTCGCCACGATACCGAGAAGAATCCAGGACATATTGTGATAATAAAGAGAAGGACGACTATGTAGAGATTTGGTGTAAGCGAGGCTGCAAAGGTAGTTCATCGTTCTCATACGATTGATCATATTCTGACCATCTTTTGTATAGATGCACACATGTGTCGAGAAGAATTTGGCCAGATAAACGTTATTCGGGGGACTATCCAGTTTCAAAGGACACCTCCGTCTCACCGTTTTCAGATGTTCCATAGCGCCAAGGACTGTATCATAGTGCGCATGTAGTGGACCTCAGCGATGCTCAACCCCACCTTCTCAAGCAGAACATCGGGCTCTGGGTTGTTCGTTCGCTCGATTAACAGGAGAGCACAATACTATACACGGACATCTCTCTGAGGGTACCCTGATACGACGTGCAATGCTAGAATCACCACCAGCTGAGGCGAGGATACTATAAATCCCGCTATGAATCCAAACCGGGGTTGGCCGAGCGTGATAGTATCGCTGCTGCTAGGTAAGTTCTTCTTTATTCAAAGAGTTGAGGCTCATTTGGGGGCTTGAAGATATTACCACGACTGGAACAAGAATCGTATGATCTGGATTTCCCGTTTCTTCAACTACATCTAGCCTTACAAATAACGGACAAGAGCTGCGTCGGGCATAGAGAGAAACAAGGGTAATTTCACTCCTTGAAGGTATTCACATACTAATCTATTATACCCAGGAAGTCAAAAAAGAACACGCTTTTCCGATGACCAGGTAGAATATCAAGGACATACGTACACCGCAAAGGTTCCAACTTATCATGTTTCGTGCGCTCATTCAACATGTGAATGGTGATTTGGCTGGGAATCATTTGTAGACAAGGAGTCGAGGGCTGGGCGGATACTTCGACGATTTGGAACCAAGTCTTACTACGAGAGATCCTCCTCTTTATGATTAATGATGACTTCCCTCTCGTCAGTTTTCTTCCTCTTTTTACTTCCATTTTCAGGCTCTATTATGTACCTATAGCGTCACTGATCACGTTGCTACCAATTCGATAAACTTCCCAACGTCCATACGTGAATTCAGACATGATGAACATTTGAAGAGACCTAGAGTCTGGGCAACGCAGTACCAGTAGTCCATAACCAGTGCTAACCGTGGCGAACCGACGTATCTTCAGCATACCTCTATGCACTGGGTAGAACGAGGACAAGTGACGGAACATAACTGGATGGTTATCCTCCACAACTTTTGCATAAGAAATTGATATTTCAGACTACAAGACCCGTACTGTCCAAAGAAACTAGTAAGGCGGCAACTGGAATGGACGATTACTACTTACATCTTGACTTTGGCGGCCCAAGTCTCGCAAGTCGGGAAATGTGGTAAACAGGAGAATGACTACGACATTGTGGTGGGCCAAAGGTCCATTTATTGGAGAAATTGACGAGTCGTCAGCCGTCATCTCCCCAAAAATTTTGGGCAGAATGTTTGCCGCCAAGGTTGAGCCTTGTGCTGGAGATTAACGAGTCAACATTGACTTAGATGATAAAACGGGAGTACTTACCACTACTGGTGTTGGTCTCTGCACGCTTAGCCCCGAGTCTATTTTGACGTGATGCTAACAGCGGAGGATATCAGAAAAGGAAAACGATCAGAGTATGTAAAATATGGAGAATCCATCTCACCGCGCGGGTATCAAAAGCTGGAAGGATTAATAAACTACTGACTTCAATACTCGTCTACTAACTATGGCGTGGAACCCATGAACACAGAAGGCTTCGCAATGAGAAGATTCCGGCTGGATTCCGAACATAAATAGATGAAGTATTATCAAAATATCCTTGTAACATACCGACCATGCTTCCGACTCCGAATAATTTTCTCGCGGGTTACTCTCCCGGGCGAAACCATAACAACGAGCGCGGGCCTTGCTTTGGCTCCTGCGGTATGTCAATCTTTGAATGTTTATGCAAAATAAGTAAAAGTAACATCGCTGAATCGCCGTAATGTAGACTTACTTTGTTCGCAGCAGCTGCACCTGTACGATGAAAGACGGAACTCTATTGAGATATGCGAGTCTGAATGACCGTCGTCCACCTAGCGGATACATTAAGTGCGACGGACGACACGGTACCCGGCGTGTATCTTTCCCTGATGTTCTTCGGGCGAGGCAAGAGCAGGTCAGTACAGGGAATAATAAAACGTCAAAAGACTCAGACTTGCTGGCGGGACGGCGATCTGTCGAGGTCCTTGCACCACTTCCAAATGTTTGCCATGGAAACGAGCTGTTCTATGAGCAACGATCCTCCGCAAAGAAGAGAAGACGACCTACTATACCTCGTCGCTTGATATTTCGGAGCTTAATACACAAGTGTTATAGTAGGTTTAAAATCTGATGAAGATGGCTACAGATGAGCATTTGATCGATTGAAGACCCGCAGAAGGATACCTGTCGTTTATCTTGATCAACGTATGAAGGTCTGTCCTCTCGGGTCAACCTGGACACGCAGAACCTCTCCCGCACGTTGTCCGAAAGGATATCCATCGCCTGTGCACAATACTGAGAGGATTTGACCTCGCAGTACTCAGGCCCCGTTTTCTAGTGCTATCTTTCGAGTTGGAAATACAATTCAATAAGTGATACCATCCGGCTGTGGGAAAATGCACTTGAGCTCCAAGGACGTTGGATAGGAACTACATCCATTTGCGCTAACAAGATGCTTCCACCACCCGAAGAATAAAATCACGCACCTTTGATGAAAGGAAGCATTTTATTCAGAACACCTGCATCATATTATAAACCTCGCATATTGCATATCTTTCAAGGACAGCACGTCTAGGCATATGAGAATATATTAGTCGAACACGGACGTATTATGCATTTATTTTGACGTACGTCTTTTCTACACGGTCCTTTCCTTCAGGAATCCAAACGACGACGAAATCATACTCTCGTATGAGCCAACGGGGCAAGTTGGGGGCAAGGTTTGGGCCCTGGGGTCGGTCGCTATAGCCGATGTTCTTGCCGAGTTGTCAGGAAACTCTCAGTCTCATCATGAAAACATAACTAGTCTGCGGCAGAGAATTTGGCGAACGATAACATTAGCAGGTGATGGTAGACGGGCGCAACTTTGTTTGCTGCACAGCACTTTTGCAGCACTTTTCTCGGTTCACCGGACCGACCCTTGCCGGATCAAAATCTTCGGACCTGGTTCTTTTTGGGTTCTTCTCTTCACCCCGGGTCACCTCGGACACTGTCTCAACAAAGCCCGGCTCTCAGATCTCAGCGCTCGTAGTCTCTCTGTCATTTCGTTACGGCCACACACGTCTTCCTCCGGTTCCGTAAGACGCCCTCGTGCTCAGCAGAATACGTCCCTCCTGGTGACTACAAGCAATTCTTCCATGGTCCGCCTTTTCCCTGTTGCCCTCGCTGTACCCGACGACTCATTTACATTCAGGACCCGAACCAGACGGTGTATATGGCGTCCTGTATTTAAAGTTCCTCTCGCAGTGGATGACGTTTTTGATACCATTCCCAAGGAGGGTTGAAGACAGACATATGCCAAGCATGCGCGATGTGGTCGCACTGCTGTGGTTCGTTTGTACCGAGCGTCGAACAAATGTCGTGGTTGTCGAGATCCTCTGAACAACGAAGATGGAGTGCTGATGCAACAGGTATGCTGATCCCTTGTCCATTCGATCTATTGTTTACCATCACTGGTGTAAACAAGGATACAAATTGATGCTTTGGCAATGGCTTTAGTCGCGCCCAGGGCTGTGTGATTTTATTTTTGAGGAGCGAGCTCATCTGCACAAAGAGGGGAGGAACCGAAGTATAAGAAATCCGACGGTCTGGATAGCGAGTCGCCATCGATACAGAGAAGAAGCCAAGGCGTATGATTATAATGAAGGGAAGGACGACTATTGCCGTATTGGGTGTAAGCGAGGCTGCCAAGGTAGGTCGTCGTTCTCCTACGATTGATGAGATCCTGATCATCTTTCGTATCGATGCATACATGCGGCGAGAAGGATTTGGTCAGATAAACGTTACCCAGTCGACATGCAGGTCCAAACGTCACGTATATCTCGCCGTCTTCAGATGCTCCAGAACGTCAAGGGCTATATAACGCCACGAGAATTTTGTCGACCTCTGGGATGCTCATCTTCCCTATTCGAGCCGAACATCACGCTCTGTTGCTCGCTCGATTGACTAGGAGAAGAACTCGATCCTGTACACGACATCTCTGTGAGGACACCCTGGGATGTTGGGATTACCTCACGAGCCGGAGATGTCCTTTTTGCGCAGATCCTGTATAGGCCCTAGCTGAGGTTGGACTAGGGCAAGGGCATTGCTGCCCCTAGGTAGGCTCTTCTTTATCTGACGATCTGAGGCTCATTCGGGGGGTTTAAAGATATACTTACCACGAGGGGCAACAAGAGTAGTACTTTCCATTTTGTTCGATTATATGCAGCCTTATGACTCACGGACGAGAGCTGCGTCGGGCATAGAGAGAAACAAAGGTACTTTCACTCCTTGAAAGTATTCGCATACTAATCTATCATACCCAGGAAATCAAAAAGAACACGCTTTTCCGATACCCAGGTAGAAAATCAAGGACATACGTACACCGCAAAGGTTCCAACTTATCATGTTCCGTGGGCTCGCTCAAAACTCAATATATGAAGGGTAATTTGTTGGGAATCATTTGTAGACAAGGAGTCGAGGGAGGGACGGAAACTTCGACGATTTGAAACCAATTCTACTACGAGATGTCCTCCTCTTCAAGATCGATGATGAGTTCAATCTCGTCACTTTTCTCCCTCTTCTTACATTCATGTTCCGACTCTATTATGTGTCTATTGTGTCACTTGTTGCGTTGCAATCAATCTGATAACTTCCTAATGCACATACGTGAATTCTGACATGACGAACACTTGAATAGCCTTAAATTCTGAGCAAGGCAGTACCGATAGCTCATAGCGCTATCCATGGCGGAGAGAGGCATCCGCTGCAGAACTCCATGAGCTGGATCGAACGAAAACAAGTGACAGAACACAAAGGCGTGTTCGTGTTTGCCTCTCGACCTATCAGTCAAGCATGTTGATGAAAGACCCTAACTAGGATCTAAAGCGTCAATATATTTACATAAATCGCCTTCCTCACGGTCAGAATGGCAACGGAAAATCAAATTATTCGAGATATCGTTGGAATTACACAGTCTTCTATCAACGGTCTTTTCCAGTTGTTGAATGTTTAGAAGCGTGATTTGCGAGACGGAGTAAGGGCGCATCGACGCGTCGGAGTCCCCGGTGATGGTCGGAGCTCAGGGCCACGTCTTTATTTCTGTAAAATCGTCAGTTATTAGGGACCACAGGCAGCCGAATTTTAGGCAAATTCAAATTTGGTGCCGTTTGTAGCCTATATCCTCGGGAGACCCAGCTACGGAATTGACAAGCCTTGCTTTGTTATTGGTGTCGATTTGAGACGGATTCCATGCCGTTTGAGATACTTGTCGGACTTGTTGTACAGTTCAAACTACACGCGAGGACACCAGAAATGCAGGATAAATCTTTTGTGAACACAATAGAAGCAATTGATTGCGAGTATACGCACATTTTATCTGATATTTGAAGGTGGAAATATGCTTAGTCGCAGAATCCAATGCAAGCCCAATACACGCCGCTGGGCAACTTGTTATCAAGCTCATACTTTCGTGAAGCTCCAAAACTTCTATCGGACTGGCACGTTCTCGTAACATTTAAACAGACAAATGACGATTAATCTGTCACTCAAACGTGGCCCTGGAGGACAAATGCAACCATGGATCGGAACAAGATCGGAAGCTAACACTGATAGTGCTATCCCGGCCCGCGGTCCGTGTGCCGACTGCGTTGTTGCCATCTGTTGATTCCTGTAGCTCCCGCCATTTCATCATCATCCACCATCATCCTCTCATCAAGAACATATTAATTTGTCACAATGACCAGCCGATAAGGACAAGACTTCTTCCTACGACTATCACCACTCATTTGCTGATGACTTGGTGCACACATAGGACGTCTGCTGTAGTGCGTACAGTGCGTGGTCGGTGACCGGTGACCTCTCGAACCCCGGAATCGACGTACTCGCGACCTACTGAGTATCTCTGCCGGCGTGAACAGTGATTGAAGAAATATTCTTGGAGCATCATTATCCCAAGAGGGCCGAAGTTTGGCGCGGGCGGTGTGTCGGCTTACGATTTACACACTGACTCGTCTGATGTGCCCTTCTGCAGCCTTCAAAATCGGCTTGGACTCGGTATCTATCGAAATGCCCCCCCCCTCCCCCCCCCCCCCCCTGCGACGCGTATCTTTGTCGAGTGAGCGACGAGAGGAGAGGAGGAGCGAAATCTTCGAGGTGGTGTTTCGATCTTTCATGGTGCAGAGCGCGTTTGAGTGAAGAAAGCTGCGTGGAGATGGTCCAAGAGAATTCGCACGTGAGTCGAGGATATGGTCGTTCTGCGAGCCATCCAGGTGCGTCATATCCTTACATTTAATTGCTTCTTCTCACTTCTACGGGAAAGTATCGAAAGTATCAAGAAGGAAAAGTCGCCGTGGTTCTGTGACCATGCGGCTACGGAGCCTGTCACCGAAGATGTTTAAGAGTTGTACAGGTTCAGGCCAGTGGGTACGTTTTGTTGAATATTTCTCCGAATTAGGCGGAGCTAATCTTCGCTGTGCAGGGAACCTTGGCCCGCTTCAAACAACATGAAATAGTCCTCGTATTAGTCTTTAGACCCGCCAGCTCGTTCGACTAGCCGCCCAGTCCGTTGTTGACACATTTCGAAGTCACGACTCAAAATCGCTTCTGCAGAACTGCGCGCTTTGGTCGTAGACTTCAGCTTAGTCTCCTTTTTACCACTGTCGTCGATGTACGGTACGTGTTTGGTTCTCAGTGAAGCCGTGCGTTACTTAATTTCCATCATCCTTAGATCCGGGCGATTTCTGGGAAACTCGGCTTCGAAGGTGCCGTAATTACAACATTTCCAGATGCAGGGTAGCTTTTGGTTGGAGCCTCGGAAGGCGAATGATCGCGACAGAAAGGTATAGTGACTGTTTCTTCACGCTCCCCCTGGTCTAACGGCCAACATCTTTAGCAAATTACGGACCTTTGATTGCCGAATCACGGCAGGTATTGACTTGGACCATATCTCTTCTCGATGATCGTCCTTCACTGTTGCGATACCAGGCACGCACAAACCACAGCGGGATGCTTCTCGATTGAATTGTTGGACTGAATGAGTAGCGCCGAGCTGAGGAGACGCTGCCTGGTTAGTCGGCCGTCTATTCATGTTCGATAAAGTGACTGATTGATATATATATAGAGGTTGAACAATCCAGTCATGCTTAGACACTTTGTTGTCTTACGTTTAGCGAGAATACTCAATTCTTTTTTTAATTTTTTCTTGCTCGGCTGAAACAGACAGAGATCGCGTCGGCCGTGTTTCCTTCGTATCCATTCAACGTCTTTCTTCGAACCCCAGCAGCTCCTTTGACTATCGTGATTTGGCTGGTCCTTGGTCTCGTTCATCCAATGTGCTACCTGTCTCATAACTCCCGATAAAGGAGACGAACTCTTCAACCGCCACACTCCGACGAGTGTTGATATTGGACTAGCACCTTGCCTGCAGGTCAGAGGTTAAGGTAAGTGGGGGACAGCCCCGTCTCAAGATTGATTCCCTGGAGGTCGGCTCAGAGCCTGTACATCCACCTCGTTAGTGGAGCTCGAACCATCAAGGCCCGGTTTGAATTGAACCTCGATCGGGTGAACATCGAGCTTCCCGTATCGCCTCGCTATTCCCGTGTTTCCGGATCTTTAGAGTGCCGGTACAGCATTCATCGCCAAGGAATGCAACCGAGTTAAGATTATATGAAGCGTTTATAGTTCTTCTGCGGAGAGTGGGGTTGCTCTGAGCCAAGTTCACTGTTGACATTGCTTGGCTTATGGGCCGCTTCATTCCTCTTACATGCGCCTCGCCAACGAATACTTTGTTTCGCCTACTAGATGATCGGTTTAACGTTAGAACATGTACGCAATGATTGAACGGCAGGCCTCTGTTCTTATCAATATGTTTGATCTCACAATTTTGAATAGAAGACCGGATGTTCTTTACGATCCTAGCGAGTTTGGCATGTTGAACGCTCAGAACTGGAATGCTGCCGCGTTTGTGGGGCCATGGGCTTTACGAAAGATGGATATATGCATCAAATAACAAAGTGATCATCCGATATATGGTTTACCCCATGCGAAACAAGTAGAGCCTGTGAGTCCTGGCGGAACTCTGTGGGTCTATGTCCCTCATGAGTTCGATTGGGCTCTTGCAGGTGTACATTGTTCCATTGAATGATATCTCCAATATCTGTATACGTGCTCTTCTAAACTGGCGCTCGAAATCTTTGGGCGCCCATCTTTTAACAGCGTGGCTGATGGTGACACATTTTGATGGTCAGAGCGCTAGTCCACATTGTTTTCTTCTGACCACGACGACAGCACGACGGAAATTTGTTCGGCCAACGGACTGCTTGGTACCGCACTACATCGACGATGGAGCAGAGTACGTGTTGTTTTTGTCATTCTTTCGACGATTTATATATTCATTCTGCGACTACTAGAGGAAACGTTCATCCAGCGCCGTAAGCGATGGTGGCAGTCAAAGAAATTGTCTGTATCATATTGGTGGAAGGATCGGAAATTGTCTCTATACGAATTCTTCAAGCATTCACCAAAATCTTTGCCCTTGTATGAAGGTAATACCTTTTTCCTGTTATAACGAGAAGTGGCTGAGTAAAGTAGCAACAGAAAGTCCTCCAATACGCCGCATCAATCGGCGGAATCCTCCCTATATGACACTCTCCACCCTCACCGAGACTGGCAAAGCGGAATCGACCATTCCGGTGTTGAAGCAACGGTCTTTCACAGGTCCTCGGGTCATCACGTCGTCTCTGGCCAACACCCCCTGTGCTACGCTCGGTGTCGATGGAGTCTTAGCGAAGCTTAATACCACGTTAGGCACATCTTACACTTTGGGCTCTGTAAACTCGGTTCTCGATCCCTATGTTGCACAAAACTACGACTTCGGCACGGTCTACGCTTATTTGCGCTGCTTCTGGAATGACTATGACGTCTCCACCATTGAACACGAATTACGCACCCTGGAAGAGAAGGACAAAGAGATGCGGAGAGGGGTGCTCGTCCATGACAGGATCACCACGCGGGTTGTGCCCCCTCGGCGGATGTGGGATCTGTATGCTAATCGGGTGGTGCCATACTGGGTTCACCCGTGGATCATACCATGGGGGATATCACATGCGTGGGTAGACGAGAAGGACCGCGTGGATGCGATGGCACCCATCAATGGATATGAGTGGCCCGTCCCCGTGCCGAAGGACGCCAATCTTGATCTCATTCGCATCGAGATGCTGAACCACGGAGCGGAGTACACGTGGCTGGATGTGTTGTGTTTGCGGCAGGAGGGTGGGAAGAACGAGCATCTGCGCATGGATGAGTGGAAGCTGGACGTGCCTACGATCGGATGGGTGTATCGCTGGGCTGACGAAGTGGTGTGCTACTTCAACGGACTGGGTCGGCCATTGCATCTGACACCGGACTATTTCGAGAGTGATCGGTGTTGGTTCCGACGTGCATGGACGCTACAGGAGATCAGCAATGACGCCATCATTGGTGGGGAGACCGGGGATGATGTCATGGAAAAAGAGGTTCGGAAGGTGTTTGATGAACAATTGACACGCTCGCGGGAGATACGACATCGGAACCTGGCCCTTGAACTCGTGTGTGAGATGCAGAGTCGAGTCTCGACAAAGCCTTTGGATAATGTCGCAGGCTTAGCATACCTTCTCTACTCAGATTCCATCCCAATATACGATGCGGAGATGTCTGACAAGGATGCATGGGAAGTTCTCATGGATGCTATAGACTCCAGGTGTCGGGCGGACTTGCTCTTCTATTTCCCCGAACCTGGGAGGGGAAGGAAATGTTGGCGACCATCATGGCAACAAGTAATGACGCTCAAACATTGTGAGCCTTATTCACTTCCGTGGCAAGGAAAGGTTCATCGGACAGAGGATACAGATGAAGACTGGTATGAGGGGTACTGTATTGATTCCGCAGATGTGCAGGGCTTTGCTGAGGGACTGACAAAAGAGAAGCCTCTACAGGGAGAGATGGTCTTCAAGGATGCTGCCGGGTTGCCTCACACATTGAAAATTGTGGCTGCCCACACATACCCAATTCCTGATGGTTTATATGCACTCATAGGCTGCAGCTATGATGATTCGAGTGATGCCTGGGTCATTGGTTGGCAAAGGGAGGATGGGAAGTTTCAGAAATTGTCAGTTTTCCATTCAGCAGATGATGAACAAGTGAAGCTTGAGACACTTGGACTTGACAAAGTAAAAATAATTCTTTGTTGAATTACAGAACTAGCTTTACAGCTTGTAAATGATAAATATCTCCCACAGAGATATCCTTGATTGTGATTTAGCCTGCTTCAGAGTCAGAAACTGAGCTGCAATAGTATGAGTTCTTAGGCAGTAAAGAGAGGAATGCTACAACTTGGAAAGTCATAATCAAAACACTGCAGATGTATCCTGACAGCAATAATGAGCCCACAGGAGGGCACTAATAGAAATAAACACATGTAGCTGACCTTGCCTAGGTAGTAGGAAGAAATGCCCAAAATTGGATACAATATGTATCAGACTAGATATATAATTCAGCATCTGAATGACAACTAATGGAAGGACTTATCTCTATCCATTGGGCAAGAATAATTCTGTGTTGCTGTGTAGTTTGTCAGCATGGTCAAACATGGTCAACCTGCGTGGCCCTATGGAACTGTGAACTGTACCAACCATTTCAGCAACTAGTCACAACCAACATGCACGGTCAATGCACCTCAACAAACCCTTTCTCGTTAGCTGGAAGCTTCTTGATCATAAATGCAAACACAATCTTTCATCCATCATAAACAGCGCAATGTGTGAGAAATTCTGGCACAACATCTGTCTTGAGGAGTTTGAATAGCTCTATATTGAACCCCGGTGTCACAGGAATTTAGGGGTGACTAGATTATATCGTACTGTAAATGTTAGTATGACTGTTAGGCCCGGACTCGGGTATAACAAGCGAGGTAACTCTTGGGGCTGTATCGCGTTCGTACAATCACCCTAAGAGAACCGTAGAGCTTGAAATAGCGAGATGAGGCGCAAACGCTTAGTCGTGCGGTGAGCGAGGGAGTAAAGTCCGGTATGTATAAACTTAGCTCAAAGCTAGGGTACAAGATGAGAGCTATGTTACTTATATACTAGGATCGGAGTCTGAATACGTAGCATGTCTATCATGCGTTAGAAGTGTGTCCGTAGTAACAATACTGGAGTCATTCGGTAGCGTCGTGGTAACCAGCCCGGTTACCCGTGATAAGATCTGGATTAGATTGGCATGCAAGATAAGATAAGCGCTGAAGATAAGATAAGATAAGGAAAAATCGTAACATTACCCCCTCGTTAAGGCAGGCGTCCCGACTGCCCTAAGGCGGTGTCATACGTTCGGAGAATGTGTTAGATCCCTTGACTTCACTACTATGCTGTGCTCAATGTTAGAGCCACTGCTTTCCTGTGTGCGACTTTCCTTCTTTATCCCCACACGGAGGGGACGAACGGGAGAGAGGAATTTCAGAGAAAGTGGTAGTAGGAGAGGGGAAGGCAATCTACTCGTCGCTGACAGGAGGGTCGGCGTCGTCGTCTGCGTTGTGCCAGTACGTCTTTACAAGTTCTAGCCACTCAAAGTTGTACTCTTTGAGGGCGTTGACCCACTTCTGGAAGCCATCTCGTCGTTGTACGAGATAGTGAACGTTGCCGTCGGTGTCATATTCGTGGTCTATGATCATCGTGGCGGCTTTGTCGGGTGTTGCAATTTTGGTCGTGCATGCTTGCTCTGTGGCGGTTTTATCTGTAACCACGGCGTGGGTGTCGTTCCTTTCTTCGTATTCTTCAATCGCTTCCTGGGCATTGCCCATGTCTTCATCCCGGACCCACGAATTGTGCTCGTGAGTCCATCCCTTCCACTTCACGAAGTAATCCGTGATGGTTCTGGATTTCTGTCCTCATCTGCCGCGGACTTGGCGTGGACGAGAGTCGAGGATTTCTTTGATTTCGTATTCTTCCTCGCCGTCTATGAGATCAGGCGGCGGGGGGGTGGGGAGTTCCTGATTAGGGAATGCGGGTGGGGTGTATGGGGTTAAGAGCTTCTCGTTGAAGCGCGGGTGAATCTTCCAGTGGGGCGGCAGCTTGAGTTTGAAGGCTGCTGGTCCGGCTTTGTCTAGGACCATAAAGGGTCTGACGCGTTTGTCGTCCAGTTTCTTCTTCGGGCGAGGGAGGTGAAGGTTCGTGGCGTCGAGCCATACCTTGTCTCTGATCTCGTATGCGCGCTTCTTCTTGTCGTACTGCTTCTTCATGCGGTTCGCGGCTTCTTTAAGCGCGGTCTCGGTCTCCTTATGAATCTGAGTCATGGTCTGCGCGAAGTCGGCGGCCGCAGGATTGGCGAAGGGAGAGAGTCGGGATGAGTCGGGGAGGACTTGTGGGTTTCGTCCGTAGAGTACCATGAATGGGCTCCTTCCGGTGGCACTATGGATTCGATTGTTGTGCGCAAACTCGGCGAGCGGTAACCAGTTGCTCCAGTCGGTTTGTCGGTAGTTGACGAAGATCCTGAGGTATTTCTCGATCTCTTGGTTGACTCGTTCGGTCTGTCCATCGGTCTGCGGGTGGAACGTGGTGGAAGCGTTCGGGGTGATGTCGAGCATTCGGTAGAGTTCCTTCATGAACTGCGAGACGAATTGGGGACCTCTGTCCGAGATCACTACTTTGGGCATTCCGTGACAAGTGTAGACGTGGTCACATAGAATGTGAGCCCATCCCTCAGCCAAAAGTTCAGTGTTGCAGGCGACGGGAATGATGGCTTTCGAGAATCGGTCGACGATTACGAGCAGGGCGTCGTATCCGTTCGAGTCTGGGAGTCCAGTGACCATGTCGACGGAGATGTGAGTCCATGGCGACGAAGGGACTACGTTTGGGTTGAGCAGCGCGGCCTTGGCCTGGGTGCTTGACTTCGTTCGTTGGCATACTTCGCAGCCCTTGACGTAGGCTTCGACGTCCTTCTTCAGCTTAGGCCACCAGTACTCTCTGAGCACCAGCTCCTTCGTTTTTTCGATGCCCGGATGTCTGGCCGTGATGTGGTCGTGGCACCACGCGATAACTTCTCCGCGGAGGGAGTGCTTCCTTGGCACATAGATGCATCCATCGTAGTGGAGCAAGCCTTCCTTTCAGCTTATTCCTCGTTCGTGGTTGAGGGACTGGGCAATGCCTTCGTCCCACAGGTCTTCTTGTCAGGTAGCGGTTTCGATCTTCTGGTGGAGTTCGGAAGTGGTGGGCATGATCAGGGCCCGGAAATGTTCGGGGTTGAGGACGACGATGTTGTTGTTGTCATCCTTGCCCTGGTCGTCGTCGTCGTGGCAGGATAAGAGGTCCGCCTTCTTGTTGAGGGCCCCGGGCTTGTGCTTGAGCACGAAGTGGTATTCGGCTAGCTCGGTGACCCAGCGCGCTTGTCGCCGGTTCAGCTTCTGTGGCTTTCGGAAGTACTGGAGGTTTTGGTGATCTGTCCAGATTTCTACGTCAACGGCGGCACCCATGAGGTAGTGGCGCCATTCGTCAAGCGCTAGCATGATTGCTAGCAACTCTTTGTCGTATATTTCGTAGTTGCGTTCCGTGGCGCTGAGGGACTTTGACATGAAGGCCACTGGTCGCCATACTCCGTTCTGTTTCTGTGACAGGACCGCTCCTACAGCTCCTTCGCTGGCGTCCGCTTCTAGCATGAAGGGGTTGTCGTTGTTCGGGATGGCGAGGATGACGTCCTCGGTCATGCGTCGTTTCAGTTCTTGGAAAGCGTGGTCTTGCGCCTTTCCCCATGTCCATTCCGTGTTCCCAGTGAGCTGGGTGAGCGGTTTGACAACCTTTGAGTAGTTTCGGATGAACTTTCAATAGAAGTTGGTGAAGCCGAGGAATGATTGGAGTTCTCGCTTCTTCATTGGCGTCGGCCATTCTGCAATTCCCACTACTTTGACGGGATCCATTCAGACGGAGTCTTCGCTGATGATTACTCCTAGGTACTCGGTCTCGAGTACCTCGAATTCGCACTTTTCTGCTTTGAGGAACAACTTGTTCTCTTGTAGCCTCTGGAGTATGCGTCGTATGATCTGTCGGTGTTCGTCTCGGTCCTTGGTGAATATAAGGACGTCATCGAGGTAGATGGTGACTTTTCCTTCGGAGATGAGGTCTTTAAAGATGTCATTCATCATCCATTGGAACGTGGTGGGCGAGTTGGTGAGCCCGAAGAACATAACGGTAGGTTCGTACAGTCCTCGGTTCATGCGGAAGGCGGCTTTCTCTTCATCACCTTCCTTGATCCTGACGTTGTTGTATCCCCATCGTACGTCGAGTTTCGTGAAGTACTTGGCGCCGCGCAGCTTGTCAATGAGTTCGGTGATGAGTGGTAACGGGTATCGGTTCTTGATGGTCATCTCATTGAGTTTGCGGTAGTCTTGTACGGGTCAGAGTGAGCCGTCCTTTTTCTTGACGAAGAAGAAGGGGGAGGCGAATGGGGATTTCGAAGGGCGAATGTGTCCCGAGTCGAGGTTCTCGTCAAGGAACTTGTCGAGCTGTTCTTGTTCGTTTCGGTTCAAGGGGTAAACCTTGCAGTCGAGCGTGGATTTGGCGTTTGGGATGAGCTCTATGGCGTGGTCCCAGGGTTTTCGGTCGGGAAGTTCGTCAAAGTTCTCCTTGGAGAACAGGTTGCGGAATGATTGGTAGTGCGATGGTACCATTTCTTCGAATGTCTTCTTTGGCTTGTCCGCATTAGCGGCTGCCGCCAAGTCGTTGGCATGGTGCATTGCTCGAATAACTAATTCTTCCTCCATGTTGACGGCGAGGATGGAGTCTCCTTCCTCGAGCTCTTCATCCCATCAGTCGTCGGGGTCGGAGTCGGGGAGGATCAGGTGGTTCTTGACACATTGGCAGCGACCGAATATGATCAAGCCCGTTTTCCAGTTGACCGAAGGGTTATGGTGCTTCAGCCAGTCGTGCCCAAGGTAGACGTCCCTGGAACCTAAGTCGGTGACCATGAGGTCAATTCACTCGGCATGCCCTCCTATGGTCATGCGGAGTTCTATGAAGTCGGTGATGTCTCCTGCCTTGTTGCGGGAGCCATCGGCGTTGTATACGGGAATGGAGACAGCGGCTTTGATGGTGTCGAGTCCATGCTTCTGTAAGTATGCGTGATTGATAGTGCTTCCGGTGCACCCGCTGTCGAGTAAGGCGCGGGTCGTGAGTTTCTGAGCGTTCGTGCATGGGTCCAATTGGACGTCAATCATAAAGTCCCTTGTCCCATCGCTTTCCCTTTGTCGGATGTAGCGGATGGGTTCACGGAGTTCGTAGAGCCGTTCTCTGGCGTGCTCCCCTCCTTCTCGTAGTTCGTTGAGAAGCTCCTCAGTGAGCTCCTCGAGTCGGTCCTTATGCATCCAAACGCAAAGGGCAGCACATGCGGTGCTATCGTTTCGTGCTTCACAGATCGCGCGGAGTGTCCAGTCCACCTCGAAGGGGCGGTACCATCGGTGGGGGACCTCTCAAGCCTTCGCGCTGATTTCAGCTACCGTTGGCGAGGTCACCTTGTTCGTGACTACCCCCTCATTAGGGATGGTCTTCGTTGTCATTGTTGGGGACTCTGGTGGAGTCAGGAGTCCTCTGGTGGAGGGCTTCGGGGAGATCATTGGGCTGCCCGCGGCAACCCACTTCAGGAATGAAGTGTCGTCTTCATCGTCGGGAACTTCTATCATAGTTACCTGATGCCCCCTCTTTACCGCCTGGGCGCTAGCGGCTTCCTTCCTTTCGGCTTCGCGACCTTCCGAAGAGTTGTCGGGTCGGGAATCACGGTTTCTCCTTGAAGGGCTGCCCTCGTGGACGAAAGCTCATCCAGGACTTGCGGGTTCTGCTTGTGCCACCGGGGTGGGCTTATCAGCATCGCCAGCTCCTTCGAAGCCAAGTGAGATGCTCGGTCGACTTCGCGAAGTCTGTTCTTCGGTGTCCACGACTCGGGAAGTGGTGGATGGGGTAGCTTTTGAGGCTGCATCGGTCATTCCATTCCTTGCGGTGTTCCCCAATCGTGGGGCCGCTTCGTCAAGGGGGGCAAGACCCTCCGAAGGAGGCGCTTGTTCCCTTGCCCCATCCAGTCACCGAGGCGCTGTTATGATGGGTACCACTATGGTGGGTGGTTTTTTGTTTCCAGCGTTCGCTCGCGATGAGTTACTTGCCAAACGTTTAGCTGGTTCGAGTATCCTGGGGTCGGCGGCCCCGGTGTCTAGGGAAGAGTCAGTCAAGTCCCGAAGGACATCGTATCGGTTCGTGGTTGTAAGTGATTCTGATACTGGGCGGTGTGCGTTGCCAGAGGAAGTCGTAAAAACCCGCCCCTCACGTTGGGGTGGTGATGAGCCTCCAGGCTCTGTACGCTCAGAATTCACAGATTTAGCCATCCATCACCCAATATCTTTGAAACAGCACCATTATAATCCTCACACACTCGATAATACCACGGATTTTCGCAGTATAGGCCACAGACACCCAGATACAATCCTAAAACTGTAACATCTACTCCTCACACACTCCGTTATCCTTCCCAGCTCGCCTCGCATCACAATTACCGTATCCCATCATGGCAAGGCACCTTTGATCGACAATCATTCTAAAACGGGGTTGCTACATCACCCATCAATCATTTAATGAAATGACGTGATTGACGCAAGTACCCTCCCAGCTACGATAATTACAGCTATGGCAACTATAGACCACGTTTACTAAGGCTGTTACAGTGCCAAGACTTTGAATTATCGTTGCCCCATGCATACACCTCAGCACGGCAACTGCAGCTCAGTAATCCGCAGCTACACAGCACCTTATGATCCGCTCCTCGCTCAATAAAACCACACGGTTCGCATCCATACATGGCAACGTTGAGGACTTGCTGTTACTTTAGAACCACAGACACCATATGTTTACTATGGCTATTACAAAAGCCAAGGACTTACAGCCTTACTAAGGCTTCGAAGAATATTCTATTTATAAAATCGTACTTGTAGTATAAAAACTAGGTAGATGCCGCATTTTTAGAGCTAGTTCTTACCCAGTTGATGAGGCTACAGCATTACCAGTCAGCTACGGTTACTCCAAGTTATTCCTCACCGCTTGCTTTACTCTTTAAACGTTGATTGGTTGCACCAATACACGAAATCTTGCGTCAATAACTTGCTTTTGTCTTTTAATGCCACAACATCACTTCACTTTCACCACATAGGATTGTTTCATCGCTTTCACCTTCTACATCGCCATTGTTTTCATCGCCCAGTTCAGTATTGCCTCCATGTAGGCCCAGTTCAGCTCCATAGGATCACCCTCGTCTTTATCATTGTTCGGAGTTGCCGTGCATCTATTGCTGCAGCACCCCACTCAGCACCTCAGTTGCTATGATTTCTACCAGTTTCTTGCAGTCTCCGTACGTTTATTGCTATTGTTTTGACTCACAATATTAGGTACATCCCAAGCCACGTTTATTAGACTATTTCGATGTCTTCTAGGCCATTGCTACGATTTCTAGAGCATTGCTACGATTACCAGTCCTTCCACACGTTTTCTCGACCGTTGCTACGATTTCTAGCACGTTGCCACGATTTCTAGAGCATTGCCACGATTTCTAGATCCATTTTCGTGATCTCTAGACCGTTTTTGCAGTTCCTATTGTGGTTTCTTGGTATTCAAGTCATACCAGATTCCGTCCCTTCTCGTTTATCGAGATCCATCCAGGCTTACAGCCAACGTCTATTAGTACTCCTTGACCAAGAGTACTACTTCGCAGACTGAAAAGTCGCAGTGTATCTTGTGTTATTGAGGAATTGACCACACGGAGGTGCACCGAACCACTCGCACACACATTGCCTTGATTGCTGTGTTGCTACGTTAATTGCCTAAGCTCTCACCGAGTTTTGGGTGTTGCCGTTGCCACGGAAGTCAAAGGCTCATCAGCGGGGGTATATTCAAATGCGTGGTAGGTAAATTGTCTGTATGTAAAAAAGAAGATAAAGCCTGCCCAGCAGGAGACGAGAGTGCACCAGTATGTAAGTCCGTGGTCGTCGCAGGGGAATCGGACCCTCGACGACCTAACCTTTTACCTCCTCGACTTTGGTGTCCTTGCTGAGTGGCTCCGCTGGAGGCGCCGCCTCAACCGCACATACCTTGACTCCCTTCTGCGGGCAGTCCCTCGACAGGTGACCTGTTTGGTTGCACCTGAAGCACCTTCCTTCGTCGCGTTGCTTCTTCTTGACGGCGTCCATCTCCATCGGCAGTCCCGGCCCTCCGTGCGTGGTCCACTGCCCTGTCGCGTTCCTTCCCGGCGCGTTACCCGTCGGCTTGGTCGTTGTCGAACTTGTCGCGCCCCCTGCTGCTTTGTTGCTGCTGGGGGCGGTAATTTGCTTCTGGTTGGAGGGGCGGTCGTCGTGTCGCCTGTGGGCTCGGTCGTGGGCGTTCTTTCGCTCGCGTTCTTGCCACATGATGGTGATGCGGTGCTTCCACTCGTCGTAGGTTTGTGGCATGTTCACCCTGATGTTGGCGATGATGGCAGTGTAGGAGGCTGGAACTCCTGCTCGGACGGTGCGTACCATGGCGCCTTTCTCTCCTATCTCGTGTTGTCTCCCTGCCAGCTTCGCCTCCCGCTCCAACTGTTGGAAGTACTGGCTCGCGGTCATGCCGACCATGCGTAGGTCGTTCATTCGACCCTCGTGGACTTCTTCGATGGCGGGGTCACGGAACTGTTCGTGGAATTCATCCATGAGGTCTTCCCAGTCGGGGAAGCGGTACCGGGCAGGCTCGTTTAGGTCGTCGGGAACCCACCAGAGTTCCTCTCATCACGCTACCCACCAGTTCTGGGCTCTGTCCATGAAGTGGGAGGTCGCGAAGATGACCATGAGGGAAGGGATCCCGGCGAAGGTATTTCTGAACACCTCAAAGTAGGTGTTGCAGTCACCGAGGAACCGGTCGATGTCGTCGTGGTCCCCTTTGAAGGGTTCCGGTCGGTTCATGAGGATGGGTTTTACCCCAAGGAAGGCGGGGTTGGCGTTTACATCCCACTCGCCGACCGGTCCTTGGTGGGGTGGGTCGTAGCCTGGGGGTCATGGTAGGGAGTATCGGTCGGGGTCCAGATACTGTCGTGGTGGTTCTCCCCTCCCTCGTTCTGGTTCCTTTCTTCATTTGGTCAGCTCCTCTTGGAGCCTGACGTTCTCCTCTCGTAGCCCCACCATCTGGGCTTCCATCTGCACGAATCGCTCTTCCAACGTTGGTTGCACAGGTCCTGCTTGACCTCCCGTGCTCCCTGCGCCTGCTATGAGGCGGCTTCGTCCCGGTCCTGGGTATTGGCCATGCTGACGGATGGTGTGTGCGGGTGGTGAATTGGGCAGTGGGAATGGTAGTGGGGGAAGCATCGCTTCTTCCTCGCCCCTCCATTCCCCGAACGTTTCTTGGTTGAGGTGGAAACGATCAAAGATTGTCTCCCCTGTCCAGGTCGGGCCTGTCCCCCTGTAGCTGTGCCAGGATGGCAAGGGCTCGTTGTAGGGCCTGGCATTCCTCCAGGGTTCTGGGTCGTAGTCATTGGACCCGATGTCCGGCAGCGGGTTTGAATAGCTCCCGGTCGCGGTTGGCGTATATCCAGGCGTCGATCGTGGCGTTTGGGTTGAGGGGGGAGATTCGGTCCCCTCGATTGGTGGCGAGCCAATAGTCCATGGCTGGTCGTGGTCCGGGTGTGTTGAATCCCTGGCGGGACTCAACGTCTTGTTGCCTGAGTTCCCAGGTGCGTTCTCGGAAAGGTCCGAGGAGTCGTTTGTCGACATTGGTGAGCTCGGGCCACTGGTAGTCCCCTCCGTCGGCGTTGAGGGGGTCGTCATCCTCTCTAGGCCCCAGGGGTTGTTCGGGGTCGGGGTCATGGGTGATGTCGGGATTGATGAAGGGGTTCGGGGGTGTGGGGTCTGGTTTGGAATCGGAGCTGGAGTCGCTGGCCTCTGGGGGCCAGCGCCCGAAGGTGGTATGGGCGTGTACCACCCTGGCGCGAGCTCGTGGTACTGTCTGGGTGCGGCGGTGTCATAGTAGGAACTGCCGTAGGAGTCGTGTCGTAGGCCATACGTGCCTGGGGGGTTCCTCGCTGGCGGTCTCGTAGCCAATGGATGGTTCTGGAGAGGGGGTTCGGCAAACATTGCTTGGCCCTGGGGTGGCGTTGCGAGGGACCTCCCAATTTGGGAATTCCTCACTGGAGTTAGTGGCGTGGGAGGTCTCGGCCCAGCGAGAGGTGTTCGTGGGACTCGGTCCCTGAGGTGAGTTGGTTGCCAGACCTGGCCATACCAGGTCTGGGCGTTCTGGTCCCTGGAAGGGGACGACATATCTGAGTGGGAATGGTGCGGGTTGGGGTTGGGCGATGATTGGGGTGAGTAGGCCCCGTCAGCGTAGGAATCTTCTGATAGGTGCCCCGTACACTAAGGTAAGGGCAGTGGTGGCGAGTGCGAGTAGAACGGCACCGATGAGGGCCATTCCAAATGCGATGGTCTGGGTGGTGGTGAGGTCTGGGGTCATCTACGGGGTCTGGGAGCTTGGTATTGGGCTCGGGCTCTTTCCCCTTGTGCGAGAATGGTGAGTGCTGTTCGTAGAGCAGTCAGGGAGGTGGCGATAATGAGCTCTTCGAGCTGTCGGATTCGTTCTGGTTCGGGGGTGTCGGTTGGGAACATAAAACACTTGTCGCGGCTGGCGCAGGCAAGAGAGTAGGAAGCTTCAAGCTAATTGTTAGGCCTGGACTCGGGTATAACAAGCGAGGTAACTCTTGGGGCTGTATCGCGTTCATACAGTCACCCTAAGAGAACCGTAGAGCTTGAAATAGTGAGATGAGGCGCAAATGCTTAGTCATGCGGTGAGCGAGGGAGTAAAGTCCGGTATGTATAAACTTAGCTCAAAGCTAGGGTACAAGATGAGAGCTACGTTACTTATATACTAGGATCGGAGTCTGAATACGTAGCATGTCTATCGTGCGTTAGAAGCGTGTCCATAGTAACAATACTGGAGTCGTTCGGTAGTGTCGTGGTAACCGGCCCGGTTACCCGTGATAAGATCTGGATTAGATTGGCATGCAAGATAAGATAAGCGCTGAAGATAAGATAAGATAAGGAAAAATCGTAACAATGACAAGGTGAGTTTGGGGGAATCAGCACATATGCTATACTCTGCTTGACTCCAAGGATGTCCAACTATTGAACATGTATGATACTGAGAATTAATCAGAGCACATGTGCACTTTGATCTCTGATTTCTTGTGACTGTCACTGCTACTGGGCCAACTGTATGGTGGTTGGCAGCTGACTGTTGTTCTGACTGTTAACTGACTGATTTCACAAAGTCTTCTTGACTTTGTGAACTTGCTGCTTCAGATGGTGGAGACTTATCCACCTGTTGTTCTGAATTCAATACTGTGTTTCTGGGGTGTAAAAGTTACATTGCATTTTGTTTTCTGGCCTTTATATACAAGTTGGCTATCCTATTTTTAGATACTTGGATTACTCAGCCTTTGGCCATCCTGTACAGGTATTAGTAAGGATTTCCTGCTAGTAGGTGCATCATGGTGCACTGCTTACTCATCCATCGGGTTGGGCATGACTCTCACCTGCTATAGATGGCTGATGACTTACTATGCAATTAGTAAGTGCTTACTCAGCACCTTAACTCGGTCTGAATTCTGGTTTTCTACTGGACCAGGTTCCGGCCTGACACCGGTAGGATCATTATCTTATCAGGCGAGATGACTGGAGAATGGAGAATATATTATGACTTGGAAGTGTCAACATACTATCATGAGAGAGATCAGGACGAGTTGAGTAAAGAAAAAAGTGAAACTCACATAAATGTCATAATCGGGCACCATAGTAGAAGTCATCACCAAAACCTCAACCAGAACTTCTGGTGCAGGTTGATGTGATCAGAGCAGTCTCCTAAGACCACTTTGATCAGGTGAGCCAATCAGAGGTCAAGGCAGATCAGGACTACTCACACCAGGTCATGCCAGATCCACCATTGTTCTGTCTGATTCAAAAAGATCCCCAAGCTCATTGCAGGGTAGGCTGGTTCTGGGATGAAGAGGGAAGATCCTTCTGAGGTCTGTATGAGGTCTAATGAGGATCAGAGTCATTGGTTGGGTTTCAGTACATTCAGAAAAAAAATCTACTCATTTTTTCTGTCAAAACTTGAAACACACTTCAGTTACTGGCTTGAGATTAGAATTTTCCTGCAATGTGAAGTTCTTCTTGGATATATTGGATTCCAATGCACTAAATTCACATGATGTCACAGATTTGTGACATCACCTTCTTTCCTTCCTGCCATCATCATCACCAATGCCCACAATGGCAACATGACAGTGTCGATACCTGCCTTGCCATTCTAGCTATCATCAGTCCTGGTCGTCTGCAGTGTACATGGCTTCGTCTCTCTTGAGCATGTTTGGACTGGTGCGGCATGAACAAAATCCCATTGACCCTGAACTACGGTCACTCCCAATCGGTTGCCACATCCAACGATGCATATATGCACTTCAGGTCATGTTTTAGAGGTAGCATGTATAAGGGCGGGGACATGGTGCATCATCGCAACTCTTACTCTCCTTTCGATACTTATTTTCAGATTTGCAGCAATGTCAGGCTGTAATGGACATCTTTTACTACCATCACTGAGTCGTCTTTGTCCCTTAAGCTGATAACAGGATTCATCAGGCCATATGGACACAATCGTGATGCTAGGCAGGGTAATGGCTAGTATCCATGCTGTTCTGTCAATGAGGTGAGGAATTGTCTTGCCATATGGATTCCAATGCTAACTCCTGCTGCTTAGATGAAGTGTTGCAGCATGTTGGGCCCAGATGATGGACTGGGATCTGTAACCACTTTGCAATGATATGGTAAGTTCATTGTTGACCATCATGTGGTTCTGTATCGAGCTAAATTGGCTACATAGTGATGCGTCTCTTTCTCAATGCTTCAGTCTCTGCTTGGTTGTTCTTCTTTCAGTCTGTGCCTGCTGTATTTTGTTATTTGCTCTTTACATTTACAGTGTTACACCGGCCAGTGAGACAGCACCAGTCAGTGAGACGATGGCTTCGGGTAGCTGCTCCAAACCACATTTGGTCCTGGAGTTTACAAAATAATAGTTATAAGACTAATAGAGACATATTCCGATACTTTTTACACCCAAAGGAGCTCGCATCCAGCGAGTGAGCCACTGTTAAATTTTGATCAAGCCAGCGAGACATGTGACACTTGTGACTCTCCGCCAAAGTCCTGCCTGATATAGAAATTTTGTGATGTCTCACTGAGTGGTTTTGTGACTGATCTTGGCTTTTCATACTGATAAGCTTATCACAATACAATTTCGCACATATTGCATCCATAATTATACTATATTTTATACAGGAAACACTTATGGTGCAAATGGTGTGGTCCGATCTCCAATCAGACCCCATTTAATATTGTTCCGAGGCCGATTTCTATTTGGGTGTCTCACTGGCCAGTGTAACACTGTACTGGTTGCATATCATGTAATATCCTGTGTTTGTGTTGAATATCATGCATTTGTATGCATGAACAGACAAGTCAAGTGAGTGTATAAATTAATACAGGTATATGAGAGCTATAAACTTGACGTGAACAGCGGTGCTCTTCTCAGATCAAGCTCACCATATCTGAATGTGTCAGGCATTAATGCCCTTCTATTTAATTAATAGACTGCCATAGGAGTGCTGTTGTAATGTAATAATCAGTACAACTGCAAGTAGGTGTTAATTAATAATTTGTACTGTAATCCCTCCCACCTCTAGCACAGGATCCCGCACACTCTCGTGGTGGGGCACATTCACGCTCACTGTTTGGCATGCCATCCCTTTTCCTTCTATTCTAATTTTATCTTGACTTCTTTTTTGGTCTGATTTCTTGTACCTCTGGTGCTTCTTGGTTCCTCCATGGATTTTTTGTCCATATACATATCTATTTTTATATGATCATATTGTCCATTGCTTGGGATCCATCAATTACATGTTCTGGGTTTCAGATATGTTACTGATATGTTTTCTGTCATATGTTTTTGATTTTTTCGCTTCCAGCTTCCACCTAATGATGACACATCTTTATCTATCCTATGTATCTGTCTTCTATGCTTCGATCTGCTCCAGAATGATTTTGGCTTTCAGGAAGAAAAGGCAATGGTGGGTTTTATGTGCTACGGAAGGGTCTGTTACACATAAATTTGAACACATACTCTCAGGTACCTGCTAAATCATAACAACCAGTCAAATGAATCAATATTGCATTGTTTTCAATGGATGCATGAGCAACACGTCTCTGGATGTGCCATCGATGGTTATCCAGAGAATCAGACCGGCTGCTGAACTCGATGACAAAGCCTCTCAAAACATTGTTTCTGTCTGCCTGTATCTAGTAAGGAGTATGAGATCGTGATATAGGACAAAGCTAACAATTCCAGTTGCAATGCACTACCTCTTTGGACATTACCAAGCCCAGAATATGCAGAATGAATTTAAATCAGTTTAAAATCATTATACATGTATGACTAAGAGCACTGTACTGAGCTCACAATGTTTGACCAGCAATTGTTTGCCATCGAAGTAATAATGTTTTGACTTGACCAATGGTCAGGCACTTTCCTAGGGTCTGTGCAGTAACTACTTTTCATGTATATTGCACCTAAACAACAGTCAGAACTAGGAGATTTACATTTCTCTGGAATTAATATCATTCTAAGCATGTATGTTTGAAGCGATTGACCAACCGGTTCAATATCTATATATTAAGACAGGTCGATGATGACATAATAAGGCAGACTTTGAAATATCCGGCCATTGCCATTTCCCAGCCTATTCTGGCTGAGTTTCAATTTTGTTGCACTGCCATCACTGCTGCCTCTCTGCAGCGACAAGCTTCAATTTTGCTGCCTTTGTCATACCTCTACCAATGTTCTACCCTCCCTGGCATGTCTGGCATCCTGTATTAATACAAATTTGATACAAATCCACTGATTATGCATGCTGTAGGCTACAGAGTATTGAGCAATGAGCCAACAACAAGCATCAAATAACAAATTAGCAGGTAGGATTAGGGGCCAGGAGACCATTCAAGGACAGGTAACACATATACATGTACTGACTATGCCATAATTTGCTTATTACAAGCCTTCCCCCAGCAGGTAGAAATGGCAAGGAGACCATTTATGTAAGAATACATGCTATGCTCAGCCTTTCTCTGTCCATGTAGAGCAACAAGCTGAGGTGACAAGTACAAAATATGAGGTATACATACTACTTTAAAGTCTGAGGATGCAAGAGAACATAAGTATTATTAAGTAATGACTAAAACACAGAAATGAACTAATAGTCATAATGTCCAAGAACAGGATTGTTGCAATGACAAGCAAGAAGATGGAATGACAGCATGTGAGGTGCTCCAGAGGGCTTTGACTTCAACAATTCAGCTATGACATGCTTACCCAGTTACCATGTCATAAACAGCATTGCCATACCATGGTGCAGACCAGGTGAGTTTCAATTTTGCTGCCTCTACCAAGCCTCTACTCTCTCCACAGCACATCATTGGTGTGACTGGCTTCTAACTGAGCTTCAGCTGAGACTACTTATCCATGCTATAGCAACAAAGTGAGTAGGGATCTGCACCATATCCATATATGGATATGACTGTCAAATATATAGGTTGACCTGTACTGTCACTGTATAGGCTGAAATCATCAATGGTATGGGTTGTAACTGTACCCATCAACTGTATTTATGGTGATGCTGTGATTCCAAGATTTTTTTGGACCAAATTTGTTTTAGATACACAAATAAGGTTAATATCTGTCAGATCACAGTAAATTATAGACAAAATTATCTATATTGAGCAAACCTGTACAGGACCCATATTGTTTCTGGATCCCAAAATTGCATACAGCACCTGTATGAACCATCCCATAATTCCATAAATATGGGTACAGTGTGGATCCCTAAAAGCAAGTATCAAGCAATGAGCAATGATTGAGCAACAAGTTGACAATGAGCAATGAATGTCAATAGATGTAAGTCTTATAGAGATTATTAGAGTTCAAATGATGACCATGGCAGCCCACCATGTCAGATATCCAAGTCAGGGACATAAGAACCAGAATATACTGTTCAATTTCAACTGTTAATTCATGTAACACTTATGGGACCCTGTGAAGTGAAGCTCCCAATAATATGTAACACATAACAAGCCCTTCTGAGAGGTAGTATCAGCCCAATTTGGGAATTTTTGGTGGCTGGCTGGCACCAGAGACACTATATTTGGTAGTTTTTCATCATATTTCAGTGAATAAAGCTATGATAATTTGCCCATAAAGCATAACACATAACACCCCATGAAGCTATAGTCAAAATCAAACAGTATAGCTCTCTCTCTCCTGCCAGTAGTGACAGCTATTAACAATGATCACCCAAATCATGGGAGTCCCTACCCATCCATTACATGGCTTACAGAAGTAACAGAACAAAGCTTTATGGCACTCATAAAAAGCATTTTGCTCCATTGCAGTGGCTCCAAATAAATAACAGAGATTCAACAAGATATCATAGTAATAAGCCAGGTTTGGGGCGGGCCCCAACAAGCCAAAGTCCCGTGTCGCAGTCAGGTTGCCAGGACCTGAGGTATGAGGGTCCGGCAATTGTGACGAAGACACGGGGCATAGGCTTGTCTATATATTAATACAGGTTGATGATGACAAATATAGTGGACTTTGAATTTTCCGGCCATTGCCATCACCCGGCTTATTCTGGCTGAGCTTCAATTCTGTGGCACTGCCATCGCTGCCACCCCTCTATAGCAACAAGTTTCAATTTCACTGCCTTTCTCATACCTCTACTAATGTTCTATCCCCCCTGGCATGGCTGGCACCCAGTATTCACTGAACTTAGACTATCCATTATCTATGCATGCTGACAGGATGCTGTAGGCTCCAAAGCAAGTATCAAACAAGGACTATTGAGCAATGAGTGAACAGCAAATATCAAATGAAAATTAGCAGGTAGGATTAGAGGCCAGGAGACCATTCAAGGACAGGTAACACATATACATGTACTGACTATGCTATAATTTGCTGATTATGAGGTTTTGGCAAGGCTCATTGGCTCAAGCCTTTCCCCAGCTGAAGAAATGGCAAGGAGACCATTCATGTAAGAATACATGCTATGCTCAGCCTTTCTCTGTCCACATAGAGCAACAAGCTGAGGTGACAGGTACAAAATATGAGGTGTATATACTACTGTTCAATTTTGACCATTAATTCACATAACACATAATGGGACTCTGTGAAGTGAAGCTCCCAATGATTTGTAACATATAACAAGCTGTTCTGAGTGGTAGTATTGGCCCAATTTGGGAATCTATGTGAAAGGCAGCTCTCTTCCAAGAGCAGCCAACACTAATGAAGACTCACAAGATTGCACAGAAGGAATAGGAACAAACTCCAATTGAGGTGTGAAGGTACATAAGGGGATGATAAGATGGGAATGAGATGGCAAAATAGTGGTGGTGAGAAGGAAGGAAGAAGTAGCTACATCTATCTATAAGTACATATAGGAAAAAGTGGTGCCACAATAACAATATACATAGTCCCAAGCAATGGGGTATGGGGTAGGTATGCTAAGCAGTGGGCTAAGTAATCAGTGAGATATAGGTCTGGAATAGTCCTGCAGGATCAGTTGGGGAGAATCCAAGTGAGATCCGAGATTAGTATATCAGCACAGATTGTAAGCAAGACTTACATTCTGGCACTGGAGACACTATATATGGTACTTTTCCATCGTATTTTGATGAATGAAGCTATGATAGTTTGGCCATAAAGCATAACATGTAACACCTTATGAAGCTACAATCAAAATTGAACAGTACTTCAAAGTCCATGGAAGCAAGGGAATGCAAGTACTGACTAAAACATAGACTCAATGAACTAACAGTCATAATGTCCAAAAAGTGGATCATTGCAATGACAAGCAAAAAGATGGGCTGATAGTGTGCAAGGCACTCCAGAGGGCTTGGACTTCAACAATTCAGCTATCACATGCTTACCTGGATACTATGTTATACACAGCCATTGCTATCCCAAGGCTCCTAACTGTGCTCAAACTGTGCTTCAACTTAGACTACTTATCCATGCTATAGCAACAAAGCAAGTATAGAGTGAACATTGAACTATGAGTTGACAATGAGCATTGAATGTCAATGGATATAAGTCTTATAGAAATCACCAGAGCTCAAATGGTGACCATGGCAGCCCACCATGTAGATATCTGAGTCAGGGATATAAGAACCAGATTACATATCTCTCCCTCCCTCTCTCCTGCCAGTAATAACAGCTATTAACAGACACTCCCAAGTAATAAGCTGGGTTTGGAGTGGGCCCCAACAAGCCGAAGTCCCGTGTCGCAGTCAGGTTGCTGAGACCTGAGGTATGAGGGTCTGGCAATCGTGACGAAGATATGGGGTATAGGCTTGTACTCCTGACTGCTGATCAAATGGAATCGCAAGATCAAATTAAGTAAGCAGCTAACTGCCACATCTTTTCTCCTTCTTCTCCATGTCTCATCTCTCCCAGGACATGCTTCATCGGATGGCGTCTGGCTTGTTGATAGAATAGGGGCAAATGAGAAATTGATTGACTTTTATCCAGACAGTGTGCGTGTTTTCCTTTTTTTCAGTGCAATATTATGACCAGCCAGTACAGGGAGCATTAGAGATCTTCACGATTGCATACCCAGATACATCCACATCTGCGAGCACAGGTACCCATGGCCAAAAGTCTATACCCATCATCCGTGGTAACATCCATGCCACGGATGATCCGACCCATGCCACAGGTACCCACATCCGTGGCAGGTACCTGCACCTACCCGGATATATACAGGTACCCACAGGTATTTGCATGAGTACCTGTATAATACTCATGCAATTCTCACTAAGTAGACTACACTATGCATGTAACTAGTCCTACATAGTGAATGAGGAGGAGAGAGACTGACCTATAGTTATGGTGACACTGACGGAGCAAGGAGAAACGGAACGGGGACGTGCTGGAGTCGTCTGAAATGCATTGAAGAGGGCTTTCAAACACACCAACAATTGAGGGAAACGGACAAAAAGCGACGAAGATATGGGCCAAACAAAATGATGGCTAAATCGGACAGTGATGGTAATGATAAGAGAGCAGCACCGTGAGATGGTAATGGATAAGGGACACTAAGGGGGGTCAGAATGTATCAAAATAGAGCTTTCAGACGGTACCAGGCATGTAGGGAAGCACCCATACAAACCCAAGATAGCTTGAATATGCCCTCCATCCATTGTCAAAACAATGATCCCTTCATAACTCCGCAACAATGTGGCCGATTTTACCGAGTAGGGGGTCGTTTTGAAGCCATATGCCAGGGCTTTCGAACGCGTTCAACCGCGAGAAAAACGGGTGAAAACAGAAGGAGAAATCGTCGTGACAAGATGTTGATCTGAGTTTATGAGCAAGAAATATTGTCTGTAGGCATGTGGGAGTTAAGAGTTGACCTCTAGGACCAAGGACTGAGGTGAAATGACTGAGAGAGCCATTACTGGACACCAGGAAGATCTACGGGAGGGCAAGGTGGTGGGATGAGAGAGAGTGCTCCAGTTGCACAGGTACCTGTCATGGTTACCTGTCACATCTAGAGCCATACCTGCCATCCGCACAACACCCAGGTGTCATGGATACTGTGACATCCATGGATGCTTACCTGTCAGATACGGATGCCAGGTCATCCACAGGTACCTGTCAAACACCTGGCAATTGTGAAGATCTTTAGGGAGCATGCATCATATCTAGCTCATCATACCCACTTCTGCAAGGCAAATCATCCCAATCATAAAGCAAAGGCATGCTTTATTCATTCTCATCACTTATGTATGTGTGTTCTAGGACATTCTTAAGGTGTTTGGTGGTTCACAAGGCCCCAGTACATCCCCATCCTGCACGTAAGCTCTCCAAAGAGGCTGCACTATATTGGTACTCCAAAATTTGCCTACAATGTCTACTACTAGTGATGCCACCGGCTCAGCTAAAGCCAGCAAGCTGACTGAGCTGAGCTGACATTTTCCAAGCCACACTCCAAATGCTGGCTCAGAGCTTTGTGCTGCTCGGCTCTGTATTTTGGCAGCTTGATTTCGGCTTGAGTGAGCTAAGCTGCGAGCTCGTTTCCTAATTGGGACACTGACATGTCCCTTCTGACGTCCAACATCGCTACCCCCCAATACTGTGTGCGCTGACAGCAGAGGCTCTGATTCGGGTTTTATCTTGATGGACATGTATCTAAGGACCTTCTCACATGCCAATACAGCCAGCCTTTCTCAAAACTCGAGTGAATATGACAGATTTTTCCACCTACTTTATCAGACCGATGCCAGATCTACTTCAAGCCATCTTCCTGGGCCCTGGAGCTTTGTCAAGACTGAAGTTTGAAGACCTGGCAAGTGGTAAAAGAAGGGAGATAGTACTTGATGGGTTGTCATTGGTGTGTATACTGTCCAATTTCATGTCCTCTTCACTTACAACATGTATCCAGTAACACCATCTTTACAAATTGCTGCTGTCTCAATGTTTAGCAACAGTCAATGTCTATGTCTTCGCTGGCAGCAAAAACCCGACCCAAATTTTCCACAGCATTGTATAAAGGTATAAAAGCCTGCAAACACTATTTGACTTAGCACCAGCATGCAATGGCACCATGCCATGTAGAAACTGACAAGTCACATCCTTGTGGGGGTGTCCTTGAGGTTGAAGGCTTCGAAATAGAGGGTATGCACTGCGACCACATCCAAATGCCATCTAACTGACATGGCCATGTATAGGGATTGATGTAGCTGGTCCTAGGTGAAGCAAAAGAACAGCTGCAGCTTTGTCAAAACAAGGTACCAGTTTCCACTTACTAGTGTCGAGCACATCTCATGATTATTTAGCAGCAGAACCAAAACAACCATCATGGACCAAGGCGACTTCAAAAAGTCTTGAGCTGCCTATAAATGAACCAGACCATTCAGGTATGTTGTGCTGGACATACTTTAAGAGCACATCTGATTCCTAGTTTGCAGAACCCCATTCTAATTCTACAATTCATGCAGCCAGGAAGAGTCGTAAAAAAGCAGGACTGAAGACATCGACAAATGTAGTCCCTGAAGAATCCGAAGGTAGCCCTCACCGTGGTCAACCACATCACCAGGAAGACTCTTCTGAGCTCGCAGTCCCTGATGCTCAAGTGTGGATACCTTTATCTCAATGTGCATGACATATGCCAGTCTCTTGAACAAAAAATGCTTATCACATACATTAGGCATGACAACCATACAGGAAGACAACGAAGAAATAAATCCATTCGTGCCTACCCTTCCATCTTCATCGCCGCACATACTTGAAGGTCCATATGACTTTGTCTCACCACCATCAACACCCTCCCATTTGCATTCTGCTTCGATGCCCTCTTGTCCATCTGCAGGTGGTACAATGGCATATAGGTTTGTTCACTTTGAGGAGCTATCGGTTGTGCCATCATCACCAGCCAAATCATTATCATCACCATCGCCATCATTGGCATCAGCTCCACCATCTCCAGCGTCTGTATCCACATCACCTCTATCTTCGGCAAAGGATTGCCGTGATGCAGACAATGTATGGCTGTTTTATCTGGAGGAAGGTGACTGCCAGGTTTGTAAGCTATGTCGGTGAGTACAGCTCCTTGTACTCTATTGATGATCATTGTGCTCACTCTTAATTCATCAGGGCAGGCGATAAGCATAAGAATGCCAAGGAAAAGACTTATTCCATGAGTACAGGGACAACGAGCCTTCGCCACCATCTCATAAGAGAACACCTCAAATTGTGGGTTTCCGCTTGTGACAGACTCAACACATCAATCAAGGGCAATGGGACAAAAGCTGCTGAGAAGTTCCGGAAAGCAAATGATATGGCAACACCTTCGGATACCTCATGTAGCGACATTTTGTCTGTTCCCAAATTCTCCCATGATGCATTTATTGATGCCATTGTAGAATGGATTATTGCCGATGATCAGGTATGTAATTTCTTTCTCCCCTGATTATATTGCCCATACCGATGTTTCCCCAGTCAATCAATGTCATTGAGTGCCCACAACTCCACCGAATATTTCTCATGCTTTGTGAAGAGCTGACTGATACAGATATTCCGCACCGTACATTCATATGTGCCCAGGTTATTCAGACATGGGAAAGGTACATTTCAACCCTCAAGGGAGAAATGGAAGTAAGTCTTTACATTCTTTCTGTTTCAGTATGATTTTAATTCTTTGCAACCTCAGCACTCTATGGGTAGCATATCTCTTACAATGGATCTCTCCAGCGACCTCAACTTAGTGAATTACATGGCTGTTACAGCGCATTGGATGGAACCCGTTGGTACTGATGCCGATGGCCGTACAATCATTTGTCTATGTTCAGACCTTATTGGGTATCATTGTGTTCCTGGTTGCCATGAGGGCGAACATCTTGCTGCTGCCGTTCTCTACATCACTGATCGTGTTGGCATTACAAGTAAAGATCGAAAGTGCTGACTGAAGGTAGGCAAGATCCTATATCAGATTATGCACATGCATTGATTCTCTACAGCTTGGCTGGATTACAATGGACAATGCAGCTAATAACAGGACATTTATGGTCTTTCTAGGGCAAGATTTGTTGCACTGTGGGTTTTATTTCTGTGCCATTGAGAAGCAGATAAGGTAAATAGTTTTTAAATCTTGTGATATCATGTATTGACTTGGCTCTAGATGTTTCGCTCATATCGTGAACCTTGCTGTGAAAGCAGTTATATCTGCTGTCACAGCGTTAAACACTGTTCTTCTTGAGGGTATGTATGCATTCAGCACATTTAAGTATGATCTTTACCTACATTTCAGAGAGCATGGACATCACTCAGGACCCTGTAGCCGCTGTTAGGGCTCTTGTACGTGCGGTGAGATCAAGCATTGATTTATCCAAAATGAAAATGGACTTATTGGAGTAGATTCAAGGCTCATCGCTCCGCCGGCACAGTTTTTCATCTGTTCTCAAGACACTTGATAAAAAAGTCCTCCAATTAATTCTTCATGTTGATATTTGGTGGTCATTGACTGATATAATGATTGAGTGTGCAATCCAACTCCGGGAGGTAGGAGGGTATATTCTTATTGTGTTCATTGCTTATTTGTTGCTAGGGAATCAAAGTATTCTTGGGCAAAAGGGATTTCGCTGACCTTCGCAGACATCAGCTCTCAGATGAGGAATGGAAAGCATTGAACATTATCCATCAGATTTTGGCTGTATGTACATATTTTCTTCTCAGGTAACTTGTGAGTTCACTTAATTGCTTTGCTAGATACCACATGCATTTCAACAGAAGTTATCGGCTGACAAGACTCCAACTCTCTCATTGGCAATTCCAAGTTTCCAATGCATGATACAAATCTGGCAGAATATGAAGGTGACATTCCCTCAGGCAGCATCAGCACTCGATGAAGGTCTTGCCAAACTTGAGACTTACCATGAGCAAATGGATGTTGTTCTGGCATATACATTAGCAACAAGTAGGTTAAAACAGCAAGCTCCTTGGTGATATACTAATTATATTGTCTCAGTCCTTAACTCTAATGCAAAACTACGGTGGTTCAGCTGTTACATGCCAGCAGAGGAGGATGAGGCCCAGCGGTTATTCTTGTGCAAGGTTCATCTTGAGTATCCTGTGTTCCTTTTTCTGACATGTACTGTGTAGCTTCAAGAGTACTGGTCTTTGACCTCATTCCCACCAACACCTGCCCGGTCACAAATACCAGATCCCCACGGCAATCACTGGGCAGATGATCTACTTGGCAACAATCTCTTTGATACCATGATGCATCCGCAAAGCCTTGAAGCTGAAGTTGACGCCTACCTGTCTGATGTCAAAACTAGTCATGATATTGTGAAATATTGGCAGGTAAGCTTGTTTGTTGAAGTCCTTCAGCATCTCATTGCTCATCAGTTCCAGGATAATCAACTTGTGTACCCAACAATATTCATGATGGCTATGGATATCCTCCCAATTCAGGGAACATCAGTACCTTGCGAGTGTGTCTTTTCCTTGGGAAAGGAAATGGCTACAGCACGATGGAACCGGCTATCACCTGAGTTGATGGAAGCTCTTCAGATGTTGAAGTTTGCTTTCAAATGGGGTCAATTTCTTAACTTTACAGAAGGAACATCTAAAGAGGCTGAAGTTGTAGCTTTAGAAACTTTACTTGCAGAGCAGGATAGAGTACCAGAGGACATAACAGCTTTTATTGAGCAGTGTTAGACCCGAACTCCAATCAAAGATAAACAACGGCTGTCTCGCATTTGGGCAGTCACCGTTGAGTTCCTTAAGTGATTGAGAGTAAAGGCTAAGTCCTTAGTCCTTAGCAATAGATTAAGTGATAGGTTCGGTATAGATTAAACGTTAGCTCGAAGCTAGGGTATAACTAGCGAGAGCCTTGCTACTTAAATACTAAGGTGAGGGTCTAAGTATAAACCGTTCATGAGAGATAGAAGCTCGAGCACGCCATGTTGAAGCGATAGTGCACCATTGGTGAAAGGGCTACTATGCCATGTAGTGCGTAGTGTTGAAGCAACTACTCGGTTGTCTGCACGATAAGCGGCCCGGTCAGTCCGGTGACCTGGGTTATGTAAGTAAAAGAATAAAAGTGGTTAAATCGTAACATTACCCCCTTCTTAAGGCAGGCGTCCCGACTGCCATTATGGTCCGCTCCAATCGTTTTCGAAGTCTGGTTGATGCATTCCTCTTGCCTCTCCTCCATATGGGTCGTCAAGCTGCTCCTCATCTCCAACCGGTGGTTCTCTGTCGTCGGATTCATTGTTCCAGTAGTCTTGTAGAAGTTCGTGCCACTCAAAGTTGTAACGTTTGAGAGCGTTGACCCACTTTTGGAATCCATCCGTTCGCTGGACAAGGTACCGAACATTGCCGTTACTGTCGTATTCATGGTCTAAGATCATGGTGATGGCTTTGTTCGGAGTTACGATTTTGGTGTCCACTCCGTCGACGTGTTCCGCCAGGAATTCTTCAATTAGTTCGTCGGCGTCCATATCACCCTCCTGTACCCAACTGTTTGATTCTGGACCATAACCCTTCCATTTGACGAAATAATCTGTCGCTGATTTCGACGGCTCTCCTTGTCTTCCTCGAACTCTCCGTTGCCTGCTGTTTAAGACTTTTTCGACTTCATAGAGTTCATCGCTGTCTATTAGGTCGGGCAGTGGTGGAGGTGGTTGTTCTTGGTTGGGGAATGCTGGGGGAGTGTATGGAGTAAGTAATGACTCGTTGAAGGTGGGATGGATTTTCCAGTTCGTCGGAAGCTTTAAGGTATAGGCTGAGGCGCCCTTCTTGTTTTTGATCTCAAAGGGTCCTGTGCGTTTGTCGTCGAGCTTCTTTTTTGGTCTGGGGAGGTGAAGGTGGGTTGTGTCGAGCCAGACTTTGTCACCTGCTTTATACTCGACGGCTGGGCACTTGCTCTTGTCGTACTGCGCTTTCATATGTGTTGCAGCCTTTTCAAGTGATTTTTGGGTGCTGGCATGGACTTCCTGCATTTTGGAGACAAAGGTGTCAGAGGCGGGGGTGCGGAAAGGGGTAGTGGATTTTGTTCCTGGTAGTACATTTAGGTTGAAGCCATAGTTGACTTTGAATGGGCTTTTGCTGGTAGAGGAGTGTTTACGATTATTGTGTGCAAATGCCGCGAGAGATAGCCATTCTGCCCAGTCGGTTTGGAGGTGGTTGACAAACATACGGAGGTACTTTTCAATTTCTTGATTTACCCGTTCGGTCTGTCCATCTGTCTGTGGGTGATAGGCGGTTGAGGCGTTTCCTTTGATTTGGAGAAGATCATATAGGTCTTTCATGAACTTGGATACGAACACTATGGAATACAGGACTGGTACGCTCCGGTTATGATAATAACCGGTATTTGTAGATATTTGCTCTTGCTATATATAGCACCATGACCCCGGAGACTTCCTCACCTTCGACATTTTCAAATTGCTGGAGTTTAAATGTTTATTTTGGACTCGCGTAGTAATTGATTTAATTTTGTATTTGACATCGGCTCGGCCGGGACCGGCACCGACCTCCCGGTCAAAAACTCTTCAGCGGAGCAGGATGTTTCCAGAACGGGATCAAAGTGACCAATCCCTGCCCAGGTGGATGAGTAGAGACGTAGAAGTCAGAATGGGCACGGAGATTATGGAACCGGTTCTTCCCCTTCCAATCGGCACAATGTTGGAAGGTACGTCGAATGTATACCGCCTATTCAGACACCATCTTAAATTGGCGGAGACATCTCAGATTGATAGATACAAAAAGTCCATATCCAGAATGATATCAAACAATGAATTTTTATAACCACACCGTTCGAATAAGACGTGTGCAATATCAGGTATGGTACTCGGTTTGCAGCCTCCTTCGACTGGCAAGGTTTTTAGCAGTGACTTCTAATGTCGTAATCAAGTTGACAGGCCTGAGTAGTAGTAGGGGCAGATCTCGCGCACAGCCATATAGTACTTTCCAATGTTTCGAAGGTGAGCTACTTCTTTGGCAGACATCGCTTCCTTAGCGGTCTTTCGTCTGACGTCTTGAAATTCACTCCTGCGCTCAACGTAAGTCACAGACGGTGGATGAGGTTCATAGGAGCACCTATAAGGGTGGGCCATGCGAGAATTTGCTACGACCAAACCTGTCACATACTGCTCCTTGGGCTTTACAAGTGAAACCTACGAAGGTCAGCGCTGCAATAGCTCGACAATTGGATGCGTGAAATCTCCGCCTTCAAGAGGCTGTCAACAGCTTGGCCCACCCCGACCCGAAGTCCAGACTGCAAAATCGGGCTAAAGGCTGTCATCTTGTACAACACGTGTAAGGGTCTTTTAGTCTTCCCCGCAAACCTGACAGAGAAGCGGTTCTGGAACGTACCCTACAATTTGGATTTGTCAGCCCAAGGAAATATACATGTTTCGACGGCAAGAAAGATATCTAGTCCTGCAACGTAGGATAGAATCCTGGTCGCAACATTGTTTACATGCATGGTTCTGACTTTCTCCACTGCCAAGATCCTTAGCTTAGTTACCCTGCCGGCACGGAGAAAGAACCACACCCTTGACGGAGGTTTTCTTCTCCCGAGTGTGAACGACTAAAATGTAAGAGCCATGTCCTTCGAACCCAATCAAGGCAATTTGCACGATTGTTCTGATAGACAAGGTGTTAGACCCGACCTCTTAACTGAGATAATTAGTCAGCTGTTTCGCGTTCGAACAATCACTGATAAGTTCCCGTGCGGTTAAGGTGCCAAGACTAAGGCTTTAGCTCGAGAGTTTTAAGTGTTTCGGTATGAATAAACTTTAGCTCAAAGCTAGGGAATATACAGCTTTGAGTACGCTACTTTTATACTAAGTCCAAGGGTCTAATAATGGATGCACCGTGTTAGAAAGTGAATCAGCAAGTACCCGGTGATCTGGGAGTAGTACTCCACTCTGACGAGTGTGACTGTGTCGCAAGGTGAAGACTCCGTGGAGTCGCGGATCTAAAGATAAGATAAGCTAAGCGCCGAAGATTAGATAAGATAAGAGGCGCTTAGATAAGGAAAAAGAAATAAATCGTAACATTACCCTCTCTTTAAGGCAGGCGTCCCGACTGTTGTTATGGTTGCTCTTGAACGATTTATGCTGAGTTTGCGCCCTCCTAAGCGTCACTACAATGCCAGACTCAACTTTAGAGCCACAGCCTAACTGGGTGCATCTCTTTTCTTTGTCCCCCATACGCAGGGAGACGAACGAAGAGAAGGAGTAGCAGTTAGGTGGAAGTAGGAGAGGGGAAGTAGGCCAAACACGCGCATATCCTGATCGTGAAGATGACGGTTCCATCGATGTAGCTACTGGTCTAGGGAATCTCTGTTGGTTCGTATGGCGATTTCGAGTATGTCGAGGGGTCGTCATTGCCGCCGTAGAGATCCCACATAAGCTCTTGGTCGTACCACGTTCTTCGTCCCGTAAATGGATCCGTATAGGACTGCCAGTCTACGTTTGAGTTCGTGCGGTTTAACTTTTCAGCTTGGTGGTATTCGTCGATGAGTTCTTGAGCGTCCATGTTATCCTCCCGTACCCAACTGTTTGATTCGGGTCCATATCCTTTCCATTTGACGAAGTAGTCTGTAACCCAGGGCGAGGGTTCGCCCGCTTTTCCCCTAACCTTGCGATTTCTACTGTCGAGGACTTTCTCGACTTCGTAGTTCTCCTCGCCGTCGATAAGATCTGGGGGCGGTGGAGGTGGTTTTTCCTGGTTAGGGAAAGCGGGCGGATTATATGGAGTAAGGAGGGATTCGTTGAATACCGGGTGGATGCGCCAGCCCGTCGGCAGCTTCAGCTTGTACGCTGATGCTCCGACTTTAGCAATGATTGGGAATGGACCTGTCCGTTTGTCTGCGAGTTTCTTCTTGGGACATGGGAGACTAAGGTTGGTCGTATCGAGCCACACCTTATCTCCTACTTGGTACTCGACGGCAGGTCGTTTCTTTTTATCGTATTGGGCTTTCATTTGGTCGGCGGCCTTCTCGAGGGCTTTCTTTGTCTCTTCGTGGATTTTCTGCATTTCTGAAACGAAAGTGGTGGATGCCGGTGTTCTGAGAGGCGCGCGGGCTCTAGCCCCAGGGAGGAGGTCGGCATGAAAGCCGTAGTTAACCTCGAACGGACTTTTACCCGTGGCGGAATGAGTGCGGTTGTTATGGGCAAAGGCTGCAAGCGCGAGCCATTCAACTCAATCGTTCTGGAGATGGTTGACGAAGATTCGGAGGTATTTTTCAACCTCTTGATTCGCTCGCTCCGTTTGTCCATCTGTCTGGGGATGATAGGCGGTAGACACATTCGCCTTGATCTGCAGCAAGTCGTAGAGATCCTGCATGAATTTGGAGACAAACACGGTGCCTCGGTCGGAGATGATGACCTGTGGCATTCTGTGCTTTGTGTAGACTTCATCTCGTAGGATCTTGGCCCACCCTTCCGATGACATCTCTGTGGTGCATGCTACCGGTATGATTGCCTTAGAGAAACGGTCGACGATCATTAAGATAGCATCGTAACCGTTACACTGGGGCAAACCGGTAACCATGTCGACGGAGATATGAGTCCATGGTCGGGAGGGTATGGCGTTGGGATGAAGGGGCGCCGCTTTTGCTTGAGTGCTTGACTTGGTTCGTTGGCACGTCTCGCAAGCGCGGATGTAGTTTTCTACGTCTCTTTTCATTCTGGGCCACCAGTATTCTCGTAAGACGAGCTCTTTGGTCTTTTCAATGCCAGGGTGCCCCGCTGTGATGTGGTCGTGAGACATCGCAATTATCTCCCCTCGTAGCGCGTGGTCTTGGGGAATATAGATACGGCGATCGTATAAGATCAAGCTGTTATCTAGCTTCATCCCTCGATCATGGTTGAGAGAGGCGGCGACGTTCTTGTCCCATCGGTGGTGGTCGAGCGTGGCTTGCTTGATTTTGATATGAACTTCCTCGATTGTCGGCATGACCATTGCCCGGAAGTGTTCGTGTTTGAGGACGGTAACCTCATCATTGTCCTCCTTTCCCTGCTCGTGATCTGCTCGCCGACTGAGCAAGTCGGCTTTCTTGTTGGCGGTCCCTGGTTTATGGTGCAACGAGAAATGGTATTCGGCTAGCTCTGTTACCCAACGTGCTTGTCGTCGGTTGAGTTTCTGGGGCTTTCTGAAATACTGGAGGTTTTGATGATCCGTCCAGATTTCGAAGTCTTGAGCCACTCCCATTAGATAGTGTCTCCATTCGTCCAGGGATAACATGATCGCCAACAATTCCTTGTCGTAGATCTCGTAATTGCGCTCTGTCACTGTCAGAGACTTGGATAGAAATGCGACTGGGCGCCATTTTCCATCCTGCTCTTGCGACAGTACCGCGCCTATCGCTCCTTCGCTTGCGTCCGCCTCTACGCGGAACTTGCCTCCTTCTGTGGGTATTGCCAGTACCACCTCTTCGGCCAGCAGTCTCTTCAACTCCTCGAACGCGTTCTGTTGTGCTTCACCCCACTTCCACGGATCGTTTCCTGTTAGCTGCGTCATTGGTTTGACGACTTTGCTATATCCTTGGATGAAACGTCGGTAGAAGTTGGTAAAGCCTAAGAACGATTGGAGTTGTTGTTTCTTGGCTGGCACAGGCCACTTCGCGATCCCTGCGATTTTGACTGGGTCCATTCGGATGCTTCCTTCACTGATGATGACGCCGAGGTACTCTGTTTCTAAGGTCTCGAACTCGCATTTCTCCGCTTTAAGGAATAGCTTGTTCTTGCGTAAGACCTTTAGTACTTCTCGTGTAATACGACGGTGCTCTTCTTTGGTTTTTGACATGATAAGGATATCATCGAGGTAAACGGTGACGGCGCCGGATGCAATGAGGTCTTTGAAGATGTCATTCATCATCCACTGGAAGGTGGCGGGCGAATTGGTGAGCCCGAAGAACATAACCGTGGGTTCGAACAACCCTCGATTAGTCCTGAATGCCGCCTTCCACTCGTCACCGCTTTTGATGCGTACGTTGTTGTATCCCCATCGAACGTCGAGCTTGGAAAAGTATTTGGCCCCTCGTAGTTTGTCCATGAGCTCTGAGATGAGAGGAAGCGGGTAGCGGTTTTTAATCGTCATCTCATTGAGCTTGCGATAGTCTTGTACTGGTTGCAACTTGCCATCCTTCTTCTTGACAAAGAAGAAGGGTGAAGCCATGGGTGATTTAGAGGGTCGTATTTGTCCACTTGAGAGGTTTTCGTCTAGGAACTTGTCGAGCTCTTCTTGCTCGTTTCGGTTAAGAGGGTAGACCTTGCAATCAAGATTGGCGCTCGCATTCGGAATAAGTTCGATAGCGTGGTCCCACGTCTTTGGTGTAGGGAGTTCATCAAAACTATCTTTGTCAAATAGATCGTTGAAATCCCGACACCATTCCGGGACCATTTCTTCGAACGTTTTGGTTTTCCTGTCTGCGTTGGCCGTGGCAGCTAGGTCATTGGCGTGATGAGCGCGTATGAGAATAGCCCGCGTAAAGTCTATCGCGAGAATGGTATCTCCCTCTTCAAGTTCTTCATCCCACCTGTCGTCGGGGTCTGCATCGGGTAACGTGAATGGGTTTTTGCGGCATTCGCACCGCGCAAACGTTAATCCTCCTGTCTTCCAATTGATGATCGGATTATGCCGAGCTAACCAATCGTGACCGAGGAAGATCTGTCTATCGCCGAGATCCGTGATCGCTAGATCTATTTGTTCGGAATGATCTCCGATCGTTAGTTCGATCTCGGCGTATTGCGTGATTGATCCTCCTGAGTTCTTGGTTCCGTCGGCATTATAGACTGTGATGGGTGCGGCTGTTGCATGAGTTGGGATGTGATGTTGGTCGACGAACACCCGGTTTATGGCACTGCTAGTGCATCCGCTATCTACTAACGCGGTGGTTGGAATTTGGCCAAGGGTTCCTGGCTTCCCCAGTATGACGGGGATAGCTAGATCCTTGCCCTTACCGCTTAGTGCGCAAGCGTACCGCTTTGGTTGTCGTAATTCTTCGAGCCACCAAAGCGCGTTAATTCGGTTCGCCTTCCTCATCCCTTCGATCATTTCATCGACTACTTCCTCCGCACGCGTCTTATGAATCCAGTTCTTCAGGATCGCCTTCGCCTCCAACTCTGTCTTGGCTTGTACTATGCCACGCAGAGTCCATTCGGGTCCGAATGGTTTGAGCCACTCTCTATAGCTCTCGCCGCTAGTATAAACGCGCGAGATCTGTGGATCTTCCTCAGCCTTCGCATCAACCCATGAGGGCTCGACTACCGTCGGCGAGGTCACCACAGTTTCTAAGTCTAAAGGGGTCGTTAATTCAGCCTTCTTGCTCATCATGAAACTGGTAATGTCCTCGTGGTCAGGTACTTCCGTGAAAGCTACCTTATGCCCCCTTTGCACTGCCTGGGCGCTAGCAGCTTCCTGTCCCGCGGCTTTCAGGTCGGTCGTGGAACGTGAGGTGCGTTTCTCGAAGGAGTCACCCCGTGAAGGGGCAACAGGTTGGGCTGACGCCGCCGTACTGCGATTGCCTTCGCTTCCCACCGTAGGCTGACGGTCGCCTTCACCTGGTTCCCTCGAGCCGGTGGTTTCAATGGCCACCGGATCCCTCGTTGCTTTCGTCGTTCCCCCATCCTCGAGTCGCCCTACGTCTCGACAGGCATTGGCAACTGGTCGGGGGCACTTACTCGAGTCCGGTTCGTCCTCGATCTTCTGGTCGTCCATAGCTGGCGATAGCCTTGCGGTGTTCTCTTTTACCAGGGGAGGTTTTGCCGAAGCTATTCCCTCGACACTCCCAGTGAGGCTGGGACCCCATAGAGCCGCTTCGTCAGAGGGGGCGGAACCCTCCAAAGGAGGTGCTTGTTCCCCTGTCCCATCCGGTCGCACATTCGTCACTGCGGCGGTTCCCACTGGGAAGTGCCTCGACTGGTGCTGCGCCGTTAAGATAGGTGGCACTATGGTAGGTGCCTTATCGTCCGATGCTTTCGCCCGCAATGGGTTACTTGCCGAACGTTTATCCTGGTGGTCCGTGTTCTCCTGGTGGTGATTCTTGCTTGGTTTCTGGTCTGATTGCGAAGTCGCGGGTATATTCGAATGCGCGGTAGCTACTACAAGATTATAAGTACAATTATGAAGTGCGGGGGGCGTACCAGCCATAGCCAAGTCCTGGATCGCCGAGTAAGTTGAATCGTTTACTTCTCGGCGACCTCTTTTACTTCTTCGATCGTAGAGAGAGTCTTCTCTTCAGTCGACCGCCGGTCCCAGTAATCTGTCAACCGTCTGAAAGCCTCCTCCCGGGTTTGAGGCTTTAAAGGGCAGTTCCGCTTATAGTGGCCTGTTTTGCCGCATCTATAGCATATGGCAGCTGCCTTGGCGGCACCGATATCCATCGGTTGGCCGCGTCCTCCGAATGTTGTCCCTGTAGCCGTCGTCATTGACGGTACAGGCGGCTTCGGAGCGGTTTGACCTCCTTTAGCAGGTGTGGTCGCTTGGGCCCTCGCTGGGGTTGTTGTTGTCGTCGTGCCTTCTGCCTGTTTGAGGCGCCAGTTGTAGTTGATGCGGAGCAGGCGTGCCTTCCATCCTTGGTAGGCAATTGGCACGTCTCCGTCAGCCGAGTATATGGTATTTTTACTCGTCTGGCGGGCGGCTTTCATGACCTGATGGAGCATGGCCTGCTCGTTGTCGCGTATCTTGGCGTGGTAGGCAAGCTCTTCGAATTGCTGGAAGAACTTGTCGCCGTCCTTGAAGTCCACCTGTCGAAGCTTTTCCCATTGCGCATACTTCAACCGCGCATCAGCATCCTTCCAGAACCTACTACTGAGCTCGTTCTTGAACTCTTCGTAGGATGGATAGAGCTGGTCTCCAGTCGCTTGGTCCCTTCCTATGACCTGTGCGCATAACTCCCACCACTTCTCAGCGTCCTCGGCGAGTCGCGAGACGCAGAAGACGACCTTATGAGAGTGGTTGCGGAAGTGTCGATTGAACACTTCGAAGTGCAGTTCGCACTTTAGGAAGAATCGGGTGATGTCGTTAGAATCACCCTTGAAGTCGTCAACCTCCTTGAGAATTTTGGGTTTAAATTCATCATAGGGGGCGACGGCTCCGGCGGCTAGTGGCCAGGGTACTGGCGGGTCTGGTGGTGCGGGTGGATCGGGAAAACGTGGGAGCGCGTATCTGATCGGGGCGGGAGGTGGCGCGGGTACTACGGCTCCAGGAGCGCCACCGGCTGCGCCGCCAGCAGGGGCTCCGTGGCCGCCGCCGGCAAATGGTGCGTAGCCGAGTGGGTAGGTTCCTGGTGGTTCCTGTCCCCTGACGTAGGAGAAGGTTCCTACTGCTACCCGAGGAGGCGGTACCGGTGGTTCATCCGGCATCGGTTCCTGAGTCTCGATCTCGATCGCGGCTTCTTCATAGGCGGGGAATTCATTCATTATGGCATCCAGGTGTATTTCATTCCACAGGAGGCGAGCATTTCGCTCCGCCTCGTACTGTAGTATGTCGTCCGCTGGGAGTCCCCTCTGTATCCTCATTAAATAGTCGTTCCCGGCCTGGGTAGCTACCCAGTCTGAGACGAAGGGGAGTTTGAGGGCGAAACTATTATAAATATCCTGGTAACCTGCCTGTATGAGAATAGCCGGTATTCCCATTTCCGGGACATCATACATCTCCTCGTAGAATCTAATGGCGCGGGTTAGCGTCATTTCTACGGGGATTTCGGGGTGGACGCTCGCGCGGCGACTCGGTGGACGACTCGGGGATTCCATCGATCGTGAGCGAGGGGTAGGGGGTCGGGACACGCGGGGGCCTGACTGGCGACTCAACGGCCGTGCTCGACTCTGTCTCGAGGCGGGCCTGGTGCCGCTCGATCGACTGTCGCTCGCCGATTCGCTCGGCTCGCTGATTGAGCCGCTCCCAAGCGGCTGCCCGAGGAGGACGACGCGGGGACCTGACTGGGGACGTGACGGTTCGCCAGCCACTGTTCCCTGGTGGACGTAAGGAGGAAGGGCCGGCGACGGGTTCCTCGACTGCTCGTACAGGCTCGGGTGTCCACTCCGCGTTCTGGACAGGTTGGTCCCACTGGATAACGCTCCCTGCCGCGACTGGGGTCGGAGTGCGGTGGCTGAGCGTTTCTCTGCCAGAGCGGACGAAGTACGCGCTGAGGGGGATGGTGATGTTATCCCAGAACTCCTCAGCAGGTATATCGGCGTTGGGTGGTGGAGTAGGGTCCCGATTTGCCCAAGGATCGTGACAGGTGGTGGGGGCGATGGGTCTGGTGTCGCGGCCCACGTCGAATCCCCTGGCAAGATCGTTGAAGCGGGTGATTCTGCCGGGTGAGGGAGTTCGAGGGACGTACGGAACGTACTCAGGCGAGGAAGAGATGGAGGAGGAGATGGTGATAACCGGCGCGCTGCCTCTGGTAGAGGCAGGAGCTGCTCCTTCCGGGATGACGGGAGCAGGCGACTCAGAAACGTCGAGCGCTTCCTCGTAGAGCCCTGCCCGAGAGAGCTCGTCGATTGGGATCGGTCTCCGTGGTACGGGTGCGAAGACTCGGGGTGGGAGCTGCTCGAGCGGGATGCCATTGGGCTCGAGGGTAGGGGTAGTAGAGACGGTGGAGGGTGGAGTTCGTGGTGGAGTACGGGGTGCCTCTGTTAGATGTCGCGGTCTGTAGCGAAACCTGACTGCGAGGAGGAGGGCTACAGAAAGTAAGGTGGCACTAGGTATTCCCAGCGAGATGGCTATGATCTTAGCGTCGTCGCTTTCCATAAATGTTCCTGTTTAGAGAGCGTGAGTGTAAGCTTTGAGCTAATTGTTAGACCCGACCTCTTAACTGAGATAATTAGTCAGCTGTTTCGCGTTCGAACAATCACTGATAAGTTCCCGTGCGGTTAAGGTGCCAAGACTAAGGCTTTAGCTCGAGAGTTTTAAGTGTTTCGGTATGAATAAACTTTAGCTCAAAGCTAGGGAATATACAGCTTTGAGTACGCTACTTTTATACTAAGTCCAAGGGTCTAATAATGGATGCACCGTGTTAGAAAGTGAATCAGCAAGTACCCGGTGATCTGGGAGTAGTACTCCACTCTGACGAGTGTGACTGTGTCGCAAGGTGAAGACTCCGTGGAGTCGCGGATCTAAAGATAAGATAAGCTAAGCGCCGAAGATTAGATAAGATAAGAGGCGCTTAGATAAGGAAAAAGAAATAAATCGTAACACAAGGTGACGTAAATTAATCATTGGTGCAGTGTACGAAGCGTGATTATTATCGCAACTGTAACCAAACGGACGAGGGAATAGTGTGTCCCGTCGATGATACAGAGGCATTTGTATAGATCCTATTTGCGCTTTCCTAGTCAAGCTCCATACTTTGCTTCCTTATACGGGGCCTATGTCCGAGCCTCCGCCATAGTGTATTGATATCTTGTGCGATGTCCGCATCGGACATTTAGCGGAGCTGCCATAGGATTGTCAGGTGCAATGTCTGTAGGTTCTTGGCTGCGAAGGAAAGTGCGAAATCAAACCAGACTTGCCTGGCTTCAAAGCAGACATGTACTAACATGCATTAAAACTGTATCCTGTGTGCGAAATTCCCTAAGATCGATGATTTTCCGTTGTACCCAACAACTTGATGCATCCGCCCACCACGGAATGGCCCAAACGTAATGAACCCTTGCTTGCCCTGATTGTCACCTTTCAAAGTTACTTACAGAATACAAATACATCACCCCCATCCCAATTCAGGCTGGCATTCGCCGTGAGGTAGTCGCTGTATTGTTTCCCTTTCGATGAATTTAACGGAGCGCATGCCCTGTAAAGTGATGATGCAGATTTTGTTGCCTGTGAAGTTCCATTGCAGACACGTCCAAATGATCATATAAGACAAAAGAATGACCCGCATGATGACATCATGTTCAGGACAAGTGAAGTGCTTTCATCGGCGTGTGGACAGTGTCGTTTCCCGGTCGCTTAACAGGTTGACATGCTGTTCATGTACCTGCAGGTATGGGCAATTTCTGTAAATCCTCACAAGCATGTTCGACGTCAAGAACACTTATCATCTCCCGATAACAGTCAGTCTCTAGAGTACTCCCAATTTTGCGCTGCCAAGACATGGGATCAGACACTGCTCCCATCTGTTGGCTTAAACGCCAAGAAACATCGACTTTGAAAACATTCAGGTTTGTAGCCACTTTTTCACAATATCTCTGACTCATGATAATCATTGTCAACTGGCAGAGAGAGGTGGCAAGAGGGGCTGAAAAAGTTTCAGAAACGCGTACAAGTGTCACTCAAAAATCTCAAAAATCGGCGCGATGGACAGTAAGTGACTGTCCTGCATTCACTTCAAGTAACTTAAAGTAAAGTAGATGAGCCGTTTCTCACAGTTCAAATACACCTGGTTATTGTGTTCAGGTTTAATGTAATTGCCCTTTGGAATGCCTACAATGGTTCAAGAACTTGAAAGGATCAATTTTGGTGTGCATTTAGGCCACAAGTCGAGTATATATATTTGACCGGTAGTAGCGTCTTTCTTGTATCTTGAATTCTTCGTTGCCACAAAGCGATGTCGAGCATCGAGACGGATGATGTATGATGTAATCAAGGGAATGTGTTACAGTCACGCTACAGTCACACAACCCACCCCATTCCTGTCACAGCCCTTTCTGGTTCCAGAACGCGGCTGAGATAATCATGTCAATTCTCCAAATAATTATACACACGGAAGAAAATGTTTTTTCGCAGCATTGTTTGCGTTACAATCAAATAATCCGACACCTCATGAGCTGTATTCAAGCGCCTTTTCCTCCCACTCCTGCATGACCTGTGCATCCTATTCTCCCCACCGACCACAAACGGTATCGCCGTACTGTGAAAGTGTATGCCATTGCGATCTATATTTGGACTTTAACTCTGAAAAATAGGCAGCAAACGGCGTGAAGCAGTATACACCATTCCTCCGCAAAAATTATCATACACAGTGTGGGTCAAACACATTGAATACTTCGTATCGATAATATCATCTTCATCAGTCCCTCTTTACTAGCATGGACAAGTCATGTTCATCCTGAGGGCAGTCGATATTACAGCCGGAGGGAACAGGTACGTGCTTTGCTCATCTTTCACTTCCAGAGGAACTGAGTTGTGGCACGAGTACTGCACGGTAGTCACAGATGCTAATGTCACACATGATCCAACTTTAACGATAGTCAATAAAGCCTTAAGGCATATCTGTACCTCCTGGGAATCTATCCACCACGCCAACGCACTCTTTTGTTCTGCAAACATCGACCTCGTCCTCGACATTGTCCTGGATGGCGCAGGCAACCACGTTTGCGAGTACTATCTCGCGTATCATCCGACACGGGTCATCTTCTGGCCAGAACAAATGAACCCATCCCAGAGTTTGTTGTTTAACATGAAGGGCATTCAGTCGGAGGCGCATATTGGTACTGTCATTGACCTGTTATGATTCATGATCTAAACGTCATCCAAGGATATGCAATGACCGCTCAATATTGGTACTTCGATTCTTCGATCTTTTCCTAGCTCATCTGTGTTCCAGGCACCACCGCGGATTATATCCCTCTCTGTCATGTCCAGGACAAGCTGTATTGGATGAATTGAAGGACATGATTCTTCATGGCATCGGTGGTGAGTAAGTTCCGTGTCAATAGTTGACAGAATTGACATCCTAAGCCCAGATCATCTAATATCGGCCTCATCTACTGCATCATATGGACCGGACGAATTAAAGACGATGTTGGACATAATAAATTCTGGAATACCCGACCTTCAAAACGCGCCAGGAGTGTGCAGGATTATATTCATTCTAATGAAGCATTTCGGTGAATCTTATACAAATTTATGAAGATGTAACCGCTAATATTCATATCCCAGCAGAGGAGAAGTACGCTAATCTTCACGGGGAACAAGCCGTTCGACTGAACAGTGGAGTTTCAATATTCCATAGCGCACCGCGGAAGGTATCTAGAAGATTCTGCATACTTAGTTTGCTCCTTTTCAGTGCCCCACGAAGGCATCTATTGGCGATTGAAACAATGTCAATCGATGGCATTGTCTCTCGCCAGGCATGGAATCAATTTTCCTCTGCAGTTCAGAAGACGTGTTCAGACTTGACCGTATATGTAAGTCTGAAAGTGACCCTGTGTGGACTTTGGTTTGACATCTATCGAAGTGTACGGTCCTTATTGCCATTGATGTTGGTATCCTTGCGATCCAGTCTGTGGACGCTGGCCCGAATACGTCGGGGATCAAAATAACTTTGTACCTCTCCGTGGTTGCTTGCCTTGGAAGCCTTACCTTTGCTTTCCTGCTACAACGCAAGCATCAGGACATCTTGCAGGTGTCATTTTCGGATTCTGTTCATCCAATGACTCTTTATTCCCTGCCAACTGACATACGTGTGCGTAGTGCCAAATAAACCATGGATTCCGTGACAACTGCGATACTTTGGAAAACATTGCTGTTGTTCAAGGTCTACCATTTGGCTTACTATACTGGGGGTATGTCGTATGTATTTGAAGTTGAATTCATTCAAATTTCCCAATGAACAGGACAGTATTCTTCGTCGGCGCCTTCCTTATCTTTGGACTGTACACTGGTCCACAGGTGAATAGGATACTGTTCAGTATCAGTTGGGGGATACTGGGAATTTTGTTCCTGTTCTTTTGGTACTGGACCTCAAGCCGACGTAGCACATGATTCGTGAGATGACTGCGGATTGGAGGAACAATGTATATCTCCGGGCTAGGCATGGAATAACGATTGCGCTTAAGCCCAATGGGTGATATTGACCAAGCTTAATGACTTGCCTTCTACTTTCCTTTCCGGCGTTGGTGCATCTGTACTACTAGCTTCCAGTTACCCAGTTTTTTTTTGAATCCTGTTGGTATGTGTTGTACCTAATCCTACACGCCAGCGTATGGTGGGATATTGCTACTTGTCCGTATCTTGTCCTTTCTTCCTGTTCTACATTCCTATGCATTTTAAAAGTCACCCGGTTGCCAAATATAGCTCTAGATGTTGATGGATTAAGTCATCAAAGCATCGAGACGGATGACTTTATTTCAAATTCCAAACGCATTGAGGAGCACAGCCACCTTGAATCACCTTCTTCACTTTGGGGAGAAGCTTAAGGGTCACTCAGTGAGTCTAACTACCTAAATTATACAATGAACCAATTTATCTAACTCTCACCCCTCACCGGCTCTTCAGTGGTTCTGCAGCAGCTAAGGTCGACTTCATTATTTACAATTCTCATTCCTGACTGCAGCCGGCAGTGTTGCTGTATGGCAACTGTTTGGTGCTATTATAAACACTGGGATATTCTGGAAGAAATGAAGTCGAAACAACGCCGCAATGTATCTTCCTCAGTATATCACATGCTGCGTTATATGTTCTTCCGAAGATATACTTCGAAGCGCACACGTCGGACATTTTCAAGGTCAGAAATCGTTATCTGTGTGCCCATTATTTTCAGTGATTTAAGTGTTTCCTTAAAGATCATTGTTCATCAGTGTAGTCCGGGGATTGATGCCTGTTGGGGTTTTCGCATGGCCTAACTTTGAAAGAATTGTTAGTACGTCGTTGGCAGCAATTTACCTATTATAAAACCCGAATCAGTCCACAGGATAGTCTAGATCTTTCCGGAGGTGGACATATTTGTGTAATGGCATCCCGATTGCAGCCGTTACAATTTTTGCTCACTGGCGCCGAAGAGATGGTCCTAGATAAACTTCTTTAAGTATCTGAAGTTGGAATTTGGTTTTATGCTCCGTCAAGGAGTATTATGTATATCACGTTATTCGGCGGTCAGCGCATGCGTTGGAACCGCATCATTTTTGTCTCTTAACTCCCATCATTGTTTCCGACACGTCGTTTATCAATTCCCATATGTATACGATGGAGGAATATCCTTTCAAGATATGGAGTACGTTCACAGGTGCAATGGTGTAATCGCTGACTGACCACTACCAGAGCCGTCGAACCCCACTCCCTGTTCCCTGTTTCCGGAGATCGATGAAGAAGACTCAACGGAGTCATCTGATTCGTCATCGGACGATGAAGGAGACTTTCGCGATTCCCGTTCGAGATCAAACTCTCAGCCATTTACCCTTGCAAATTTTCACACTGGCCTGAGCGGATCGTTGAAACGAAAGGCCAAGGTCGGTCCGCATATCTATCAAGCAATACCACTTGACTGAATTGACAAACGCAGGGTTCAGCCATTTCCAAGGTCCATCGAAGTAAGAAGCCTCGTAGCCAGTAAGCATCTCTTGTCAATAATGAAGCGTATTTTCCAAGCTTTTCTTAGCAATGCTGCTGTACCTGACAGTTCGCAAGAACATGTTGGGGAGGGAGGAACAATTGATCCTGAAGAGTTGTTCGTAACATTTATTTTCTGCAGACCTCTGTTAACAATTCCCGTAGGATATTGGAATATCCTTGGGGCATCACTGGTGGGGTGAGCATCAAACGAGAAGACTTTGATCGCTTGAAACCGGGTGTCTACCTCAATGATAACCTCATAGAGTTTGGATTACGGTACATATTTCTCAAGGTCTTTTACCCCCTGTTCACAACTTTCTGTAGGCTTTTGCAAGAGCAATTGGGACAAGATAAATTTGCAATTAACAAAGACATTTATATCTTCAGTCCGTTTTGGTTTCCTAAATTCGAAAGGTGATAGCTTTTGTCTTTCATGTCACCACGGATGTATTCAAACACGGTGTTAGAAAATATGATGACGTGCGGCGTTGGACATCCAAGATCGATATCTTTGCGAAGACATACTTGATCATACCGATACACGAAGGGTATGTCATTATCGTGTATTTCAGAGACTAATCAACATGAGCTTTCCTAGCATCCATTGGTATCTCGCTATCATTTGCAATCCTGGCTGTATGATTCTGCCAGGTGAACCCGAGAAGGAGACTCCGGTTGAAGCTGAAGAAAGGAGTGACACTGGAAAAGGATCTGCCGCAGGGAAAGTGTAAGAGTATTTACATGTGACATTTGACGCGCTTTGTTGACGGTGATATTTCAGTACCCAGATTTTTACACTTGATTCGCTGGGCTCGGAACATCAGGATACCTTGACGGCATTGAGCAACTTCCTAGTACTTGAGGCATCTGACAAGAAAGGAGTGCAGACGAAGATGCAGCCTATCACACAATCCGCCTCCATAAGCGTCATAATGGACACACACAGGAAGCTTACCATTGTACAGGTGCCGCGGCAGAAGAATTCTTACGACTGCGGTATATTTTTATTACACTTTGCGGAAACATTCATGTCAGAGCCATCAAGGTACCATAAACTCCTGGTAAGTTCTTTCTCGTTGACCACTATGTATTGATGACGTTGTGTATACCCTCCAGTCAAAATCACCTTCACACCTTACAACCGGTAGAAACCTGGTCTGGCAAGTCGACAAAGTTAACACCCTGAGGGAACGTTTAACCCATCAGATCTTGGAACTTTCAAAAGGATGGTCAGCTTATATGACAACACACCTCCGAGACGTTGCTTCAGGGGACAGTCCTATCGAAATCGTTCAAGACACCTAAATTTGTATACTCCTAGACATGCTCATCGTTGCTTAAAATCTTTTTCATGTATACCAGAATGACGTTGCATTATATCTTTCGGATCACTCAGTTCCGATCGTAAGTTAACTTGAGCATGGCGAAAATGCACTATTGTATCATGTAAGGATATTTTCATTCCTCCATGTCTGTAAGTCTGAATCTGCGTTACAATGTGTCTGCGACTCTACACTCCCATGTGTTGCATAAAGTTTGTGAGGGACATCTCTAAATTAGGCGCCTCTCCTGATATTTCAAACTCCTCCTCACCCGAGTCATCGCTCTCTTTGTGCGATAATGTGCTTCCATTCCCTTCAACTTCCTTGTCCTGAAGGTCTGAGTGCCATTTATTAAGGTTATGAAAGGAGTATCAACATGTGAGTCGACTTGCCTGCGATAACCAGAGGATTGAGACCGTCGATATGTATGGTGCCTTGTCTCTGGTTTGGGTCGAACTGTGTTTTTTTGTAACAATCATCATCGAAGAATATATCCCATTCGTCTACTGCGATGATTCTATGAGCATGGAACTTTCCCAGAAGCGCAAGATAGATATTCCAGACGCAGTCTTGCTTTATTTCGGGATTCCCTAGCTCGTTCATAAACTCCTCGGCGCATTGTCGAAAAGATTCAGGTACGAGTTCCAGCACGGGATGATCAATTGGTGTGTAAAGTTGCCTGGCAGTCTGAATAGATTCAGGACTGAAAGTAACCTAAGAATAGACTTTCACAATGTTGTTGAAAAAGATCACCTCGAGATTTACCTTGTAATCTTGAGCGTCAAATCGCTCCAGAGCCTGCTCGATGAGCAGTGGGACGCCATTTGGGCGGGCTATCTTTCAATTGTGTCTCTTCTTGGTTGTGTTATTTTTACGACATACTTGTCGAGTTCATGTTGAAGCCACAGAATAAAAATGTAACGAAAGACCAAACTGCCTTAACTGTTAGCTGATATCCACCTGAAAATAGATACTTACGCTTCCAAAGGTACCTTAGGATCATACCATCCTTGGTCCACACCATGTTGCAGCAGGCCCTTGTAGCTGAAGCTAAATGTCGCGCGGAGTACACTCCAAACTATCTCGGAGGGAATATTCATCTTCTCCGCCATCCAACGATGTTGTACAGTATTGTATAACTCTGGATCAGCCCATTGTCTCAGGAAAGTCTGAGCCCGAGCTACATTTCCATTTTCATTACCGACGTCGCTTTGGGTTATAAGCGGGCCATCTAAAAAGTTCCTGAGTTCGAAGACATGAAGGAATCATTTTGCGCTTACATCTATTCGCTTCTACCACGTCCAAATAATATTTGCAAATCAAAACTGGGTTCGAATTATTCCACCATATCTTCATCCATTTGAGGACACCGCTGAATGGGTCGACACAAGCGTGAAGACAGAGACCAAATCGGTATTTCCACTTATCGTGTTGGTCTATACACCACAAGTCATTAACACCAGCACAATAGAACACTTTCCGGACCATGTCCTTTCTGAGTCGTCTTGCGACAGATTTAGGCTTGTTAGCATAACTCCACTCCTTGATTGTGTCTCTGCCAGGATGTAAGGAAGGCGTCTCAGTGGCTGGCTACTACTAGAAGACGAACCTAGAGACACGTAGCCTGTGGTCGATTCGTAAATGTTTTTTCAATTCAAAGTATCCTGCCTTTGGGAAACGCTCCCTCAACTCCTTGATAGGTTCTGTAATGGTTTCCACTGTGTGGTCTTGCTGCCTTGTACTCAAAAACCCATGCGTTTCCTCATCCTT